>VZTU01006203.1:0-19326 GCA_013400835.1 Zapornia atra | reverse complement strand
TTACACCAAACTACAACACTATGCAAAATGGAGAATCAATTTTTTCCAGGAAAAACTATTTTTTTTTCTCCAGCCTATCATGTAAGTAAAAATAGAGGCATAAATTAAATTGCAGATATTCTCTTGCTTTAGAGTAATGCACTCTCTCAGTGCTTCAGTTTCTGTAGACCATCTTTTCTGAGGGGTGGGGGGATCATTACCATGATATTTTTACTATGATGTTATACAATCTGCAGTGCTACTTCAATCTTTTCATGCTTAAACACCTTTTCACACCTTCTCTGACAATAAGGTTATATATATAATTTTCAAAACACTTTTCTCCTCAATACTGGCATGGATGGTTTCTTGGAGTTCTGTCCTCTTTATAAAATTAACTTCCAGCACCATATTGGGTGGTTAAATTTTGTGTTGTGACTAATGACATGTGGCTTCAATATCCCAGGTGAAATGTAATTAAAGTTAAGCATGGAAGTAACCATTTGCAGGACCGATGCTTTAAGAAACCTTGTAAAAATAAATTCAGGAGATGATTGATTCTTTCCCTGGAGCCTGCTTTGGCAGGGGGGTTGGACCCGATGATCTATTGAGGTCCCTTCCAACCCCTATGATTCTATGATTCTGTGTCAGGGGAACCATCTACACAAGGGCTCCAGTGAAACTTCTATAACTTTATGAAACTTGCTTTCTTCCCCATAATACTATTCTACTAAAAATCAGAGCACTGCAGATTATCCATCTGAATTCATCTCTTTTCTCCTCACTGAGTTATGAGCCAGGCCTGCTGCACCTATTCATGTATTTTCTTACAATTTAAGATGATGAAATTTATATATTACTTGGTATTTTAAATCAAAGGTGTTAATCCTCTCATTTTATCAATAAATGCACTATCCACACATTTTCACTGCAGAGGCATTACTGTATTTAAGCTCTATGCTGAAATCTATTTTAAACATATTCCTGGGGGATTTTTGTTAACAGCCCAACTAAATCCTATAGTTCTCATGAGTAATTTTGCTCTTTTCATACTTCTCTTTGCAGTACTGACTTTTAATCTGAAACATCTGCACAGTCTTTTCTACAACTTTTTTTCCCCTAGGATTTCTGAGGCTTTATTTTACTTTTGCTAGTCTAAGACATTCCTTCACAGTAGGTATATACCTGTGTCATGTTAATATTGTCATGTGACAATACTAAATCACATTCTGAACCACTGCAGCACCATCAAAGATGTCATAAGCTAGAAGAAAATTAGGCACTAAAAAAACCCCATCTTTTCAATGGCCTGGGAGATGCTAAAAATCAACATACAAAGCTGTAAGGCAATTTCTGCTGAAATTCAGCAAAAGAATGTGACTTTCATATCTCTCTGTTATGGAAGAACAAATTGTTATATTTTTCTCCAAAATTAGTTATATTTTCATTAATCACTTGAGAAATGACAGAAGAGGTTAAGGCAATGCTGCACACACACCTTGCATTTTGCACATTCTGAAGTGTTTCTAAGACTGAGGTCTTGTGATGAGGCCATGTGATCACTGTTTTTTCGCACAAAAGCAGGTCCATATGTATTACTGTGTTCAAAAATTATTATAATCTAAGTGTTTGACTGCAAAGCCTATAGGTGCATGGGGCTCATAACCTGAATATTTGGCTGGTAGAATAAGAACAGCCAAAAGCACATCTGAAAATTAGGTGACACTGAAAATTTTCTCTCCTGTTTTAGACTTCAATGAAGAGCATTGTGCAATATAAATTCTGATGGCTGTACAACTCAGAAGTACAGTAGAGCTGGGGATAAGTGGGAAAAGCCATACCGAAGTCAAATTAGAGTAACTGTAAAAAAAATGAGTACTACATTTATCTTAATGAAGTGCATTTTCCTAAGTAATGGAACAGCAGTGCTACCATATTTTAGCATGTTATGTGTTTTTTCCACACTTTTAAAAGCCTGGATCTAATTAGAATAACCAGTTGCAAATTAGATATTGGGGGTTTTTTTGGTGCTTTATCAAATTAAATGGTTATTTTAACTACACTTTACTTTTTAAAAACTTCACTGCCCTGTAAATCTGCTTTTTAAAAGTCATTGCATTACTCAGGGGTTTAACAAAGAATGGTTTTCACTCTTATGAGGGTTGGAGAGCAGATTTAAATACTGAGTTTACAAAAAAAATTCTATTTTAATAGACAAATCCCCAAAAAGGAAAACAAATGATCTCTCCATCCCACAGACCAAATTTTTCTGCCTGTCATAAATCTACCTAACATACAGTTATTCCATGTGTTGTGAAAGAAATATCACCCTTCTGAGAAACCATTTCAGAGATCATAGAATCATAGAATGATTAGGGTTGGAAGAGACCTCAAAGATTGTCAAGTTCCAACCCTCCCTGCCATGGGCAGGGACACCTCTCACTCGACTAGGCTGCTCAGAGCCTCATCCAACCTGGCCCTGAACACCTTCAGGGAAAGGGCATCCACCACCTCCCTGGGTAAGCTGTTCCAGTGCCTCACTACCCTTGTGATGCAGAATTTTTTCTTAATAGCCAATCTAAATCTTTCCCCTTCCAATTTAAAACATTCCCCCTCGTTCTATCACTACATGCCCTTCTAAAAAGGCCCTCCCCACCTTTCTTGTAGGCCCCCTTCAGGTACTGGAAGACTGCAGTAAGTTCTCCCCAGAGCCTTCTCTTCTTCAGGCTGAACAACCCCCAACTCTCTCAGCCTGTCTTCATAGGAGAGGTGCTCCAGCCTTATAATCATCTTTGTGGCCCTCCTCTGGACCTGTTACAACAGTTCCATGTCCTTCTTATGTTGGGGACTCCAGAACTGGACACAGTACTCTAGGTGGGGTCTTGCAAGAGTGGAGTATAGGGGAAGAATCACCTCCCTTGACCTGCTGGCCACGCTCCTTTTGATGAAGCTCAGGATATGCTTGGCCTTCTGGGTTGCGAACACACATTGTCAGCTCACGTTGAGCTTCTCATCTACTAGCACCCTAAGTCCTCCTCTGCATGGCTCCTCTCTAGCATATCATCTCACAGTCTGTAATGATAAGGATTGCCCCAACCCAGGTACAGGACCAAGCACTTGTTCTTGCTGAACTTCATAAGGTTCACATGGGCCCACTTCAGCTTCTCCAGGTCCCTCTGGATGGCATCCCATCCTTCCAGTGTGTCAACTGCACCACTCAGC
Organism: Zapornia atra; assembly: GCA_013400835.1. Lineage (NCBI taxonomy): Eukaryota > Metazoa > Chordata > Aves > Gruiformes > Rallidae > Zapornia > Zapornia atra. Next base: position 16,125 of record VZTU01006203.1, on the reverse strand, counting down.
ATCCAACACTCAGATCAAAGGTACAGATGAACACTTCAACTTGTGATTCAAATACGCACTTTAACATGTGTAAATTAGGAAAAACACAGCCTCTTACATGAAGTAAAGAAAAAGCAAGAAAGAAAACACGACAAATTTCATAGCTGTCTGAAATGCACCTAAAATTTCTTAGAAAAAAGTACTTTTCATGATGAAAGTTGAATCCAGAACCTTGAATGGTTTACACGGAGCAGTCAGAGGAATCTATCTCCTGGCTTCATTTATGATTTAGCCTTACACACAAATTTCTTAAAAATCATACCAAAGACATGTATTGCATTGGGTACATGTCTCTCAGCAGAGGTCTTTACCCATTTCCCCCATCAGCCACGCTGCATAAATATCAGTTCCTTACAGGGCTGTCTTGGAGCAAAATACCTAGTGCCTGATAAAATCCAACTGTGGGTCTGAGGAAAGTTCTCCCAGCAAATTTTCCTTGAAGACTATGACTTTCACTGCACCAGGCATTGGTCCTTCATCCCAGTTGTTGCTAGGTTGTGGTGCTTTCTACACTAAGTTAGGGTCTTTTCAGCTCCTCATACTCTGCCGGATTCACAGGAAGCCGGAAGAGCACAGCCAGGACAGCTGACAACTGGTCAAAGGGACCTTTCCTAACACATAGCATCGTCCTCCTGCTATATACATAGCTGGGGATACTGGTCAAGAGGCAGAATCACTTCTCAGGGACAGACTAGGTGTCACATTGTTTTATTTTCCTTTTGCATATGTTGAGCTATTGTATTAGTGCACCACTCTTAGAGAGACATCCCTGAGCCTATACACAGTGTGTATAAATACCTGATAGGTACAGGACACCCATACTATAGATATCTTGCCAGTGATGCCCAGAGACAGGGCAAGAGGAAGTGGGCAAAAAATTACATACAGGAAATTCCATTTAAACACAAGGGAAAAAAGGTTTCAGTGTGAGGAAGGTCAGACATTGAAGTAGGTTAGCCAGGGATGTGGTGGAGACCCTGACAGGAAAAAGCCATGAGCAACCTGCTGTGGTTTAACCTGTGCTGATCAGAGAGGTTGCCAAGGTGATCTCCAAAGGTGCCTTCCAACCTCAACTATTTCAATATTCTGCCACTCTGCAAGTTTTGGGTCATTGTAGATGGTAGTGTTTTACTAATTATTCCCATCTTCATAACAGTAAAACGCCACTGCTGCCTAACTCAGGCAGTAACAAAAGGATTTATCCCATGTGGACCTAACAAGTTCCAAACACACGGGCAACATACAAATGCCCAACTCACTGCAGGGAATGTGGTTAGCTTTGGCTAGTTCTGACTCAAGTAACTAGTATATAATTAGATTGCAGATTACTGCTGTCTCTGGGACATATCCAAAACTCATTGAACTTATTAATCAAATTAACTATTTCTGAATCTGGAACTTTCATTTTTATAACTAATTTATCAAGTTAAAACAAAATCCAGGAAATAAATTATCTCTGATTTTAAATAAAATGTCAAATTGGCATTGTTTTGTGACATCTGTTGCTATGTTATCATGAATTTTTTTGCATGATTCAGGAATTTTGATAGTCTTACAATTATGGGGTGTGGATTGGCAGATATAATTAGAGATCTGTGCTTTGGGAGTGGGGGAGAAATAAATTATAAAACCAAAATATTACCACATATTGCACTGAAACCTATTACAATGGACTATGTGATATAGGCAACCTGGTATACAACAGAACAAAGGCATCTCAAGCTATTCATTCAAGGGTAAAAAAAAAAGATGTATTTACTGTAATTAAGGTTGCCTTCTTATTCAGCTGTGTATTACTTAATTGCCTTCTGGAACAGCATGACTACTTACTGTAGCAAAAGTTATGATAAGGAAATAAAACACTGATTATAAAGAGATAATGTCACAGTTTTGGTCATAATCTGCCATACTTTTGAGATTAAAGATGTGCAGAGGATTTTTAATTGTTTCAACTTTCTTAATATATTGCGTTTTCATGCTTGCATTAAATTCTATGCTAATTGTCTGAACCGTCTTTGAATTTGACTTGGAAGCTTCTCTTAATTTGAGCTATTATCCTATCATTATAGGTGAATCTTGCTTCATCTCTCTCTCATGTACAAATTCAAGTGCCAAGCTATATTAAAACATGCTATATTTTTGGGTTTGTTTTACATTTGATATAGAGTAATCCACAACAAGAGAAATTGCTGTAGTGGTGCTCAGATGGCATCCTAATAGAGAAAAAGAGAAAAAGTTGTAATACCAAATAAAAGATATTTTTTATCATTTCCTGGAATTTAATTTCTTCCCAATATTCTGTTTTGTAGTCACGAGTGTGTCTTGTTCTCTGTGTCAGCATATTTTCTCTGAACTCAGTAGAAGTACTCACCTGCAAATAAATCCTACACTAATATTCACAATTTATTTATATTAGCAATTATTATTGGTAAATTGAAGCCATCGATCTGACCATTAGATGTGTTTTCTATTACATAGGAATGGTGCAATGGAAAATTTACAGAAAAAAATATTATTATACTCGATTCATTTTACTGCTGAAGGTTACTTTCACATTTCTATTACTATTAGAAACATAGCAAGTAGAATTCAAGTAGAGGAGAGAGAGAGAATTTGAGAGGAATTCCTAGATGTGGAAAGAAATAAAATAATTGAAATTTGGGACAGAGGAAAATTCTGAGGAAAAAGAAATCTTTTGAGAAGGAACATAGCTCATACATTTTTGTTTTATTTCCTGGCAATGTGACTTTCAGGACTAGACACACTATCTGCATACTAAGATTTGTCATAACAGTGGATGGCAAAAATACATATCTAGTTTTGTTTCAGTTTCCTTAATTCCTCATTTTATGTGGCCAAACTATGGATTATGAAAATAAAATTTATTGTTAACTTTAATTAAATTAATAATGTTCTTATAATTTTTAATGTGGTATTTAATTCCTACACAGTTTGAAAAATGTACCAAAACAACAGTATGTTATCATGTTTTTTGATGGTGGACTGCTCACTTACCTTAAACTTATGTTTTACAGTATCTTTTTATCACAATGTCTAAGGTAGCAGACAAATCAATATTACAAAGTCAGTCCTTTACTGTTCTGTGGGCTTTAATGGTTGACATATTAAGTGACAGGCAGGCTCTTCCCCAGTACATGGTTATTACTGAGAACTGGAGTCCTACAATTTTCCTTTCATATCAACAACACCTTCAGGTCTTCTTTGGGTTTAATCTTACCAAGCTCTTACCTCACTGAGAAGGTGAGGGGATACTCCTTATAGTCAACATCAAGATGATATAGCTACAACAAGCAAGTTTGTGCAGCAGCAGTGTCAGTGGAAGGGACATAATTAACTCAGAATGAAAACAATTATTTAAATTGCTTTTTAAGACATGTTATGCTTAACATAAAGCTCAAGGAAAGGCAGAAACAGAGTTGTATAAGAAGCTGCAGCATGAGCAGCTGGCTTAGGGCTGGACCTCCACATCCAGCACTACCTTCAGACATAGGAATTTTCTTTTGGCAAAACAACAGGTCTCATCACACAGTACACAGACAGCATAGGCCAACTCTGAGAGGAAAGAGCTCTGAAATATATGATTTTTAGTGCACTGAACACGCAAGGTCACAGGCAATTGATTTTTTGCTATTTTTCACAGGGTGGTACTATTAGAACTGGCCCACAGACCTGCCATTAATAACTTACTCCTAACAGTTTGTTCTGGCTAGACTTGGGAAGTGGCATGTTGTTCCACCACCCTTACTAACTTCCTTCAAAAACATGAAAACCAAAACTGAGCACAAGGTTTAGTTCTTGTTAAATAATATTGCCACCATATAACAGCTGACAGTTTGAAAATAATTTTTTTCAAGTACAGAAGAAAATACCTGGTTTGGCTCTATCGACAAAAGTGAGATTAAAGATATGAAATAAGTTTTTCTCAGACATGCAGTTGCTTCAGTTCTAACAGATAAACATTGATTTGGGAGTAACATTGTGCCGAAATAGGTCAATTGTGCATTTTGAACAGCAAAGAGAGGAAAATTGTTAGAAAATCTAATAAATTGCCTCATTCTGACTATCCAGCCATACACACAGAAAAGAATTTTACAATCCCAAGCAGAAGTGGGATGGGACAGTGTGGATGAAGGACTATGCTGTTTCCATCAGCCTTTGAGTCAAATGATGAGGAATGTTTGGGTCATCTCTTGCTAGCTCATGCTAGCATGGAAAAGAAAGCTAAGGTGTGTAGGCCTTTTGAAAGCTGTTTATCACAAGGAATGTACACAGGTGAAAAAGCTTAGAGATCTGTGGAGAAATACACAACAGTGTCTTGCTTCTTACCTTTCTGTGGATTGGCATATCCACCTTCAGTTGCTACCACACATAATCTCAATGCCACACATATAGGGACACACATGTACAGTTCTTAACCATAAGCATACAACCAGGTTAGCAAGGAAAAAATCTGCTCCAAAGGCAGTTAAAAAGTGTTGCAGAAACATCACTTCCTGAAACAGCTGTTTCAATAAATGGAAATCTAACCAAACTTAGTAATATTAACTCTAGTAATATTACCTCTAGTTACACTCCAAAGAGGTAAGTTACTGTGCAATAACTGTGAGCTCGAAAAATCCAGTCTTTGTCCTGTACCTGGGCTAGTCCATACTGTGACCCAGGCTTTAAAGCACAATTCAACTCCATTTATTTAGCAAAAGTTGAGATGTCTTGTCCAACCTTCTTTTTCAGGCTCTTTCAATAGTCAGTGGAGTGATACATCTCCTCTCAGCTGTCTAAAATAGTCTGGATGAATTGTTCTTTAGAGGGCCCGTCCTTCTACATTTGCGAGCAGACAAAACAATTAACTTAGACTAGCCTTTTTTAAGAGTTAGAAAGATGAAGTGCAATCAGACAAATCTCCTGAAGCATTTCCCTTGACACAGATAGCTGCAGCATAGAGGTAGTAGAAGTATTTTTTAAACAGACATTTCTCATTTGATTTTCTTCAGTCTGGTCTACACGGTTTGTCGTAAGTGATAAATAGTGAAGTTAATGATTAGCCAGTAACTGCTGGTTACTTCTGACACAAGGCTGAAGAAATCAGCTAAGCCATAAACCTTCAAATGTATTAGCCTGAGGGTAACTTTATCATAAGTTTTAAACCTATAAAAAAGCTTGTGGTGAATTCTCTCTCTTCAATACACTAGTGATAGGACTGTCTATGAAATAATATACTGATTTTGAAAACATTAACTATGTGAATAACTGTGTATTTAAGTGCTGGAAGAATCACAGCTTAATACAATTCCCACAAAAAATTCTTTCTTAAAGGAATGAATCATCAGCTTCTCTGTGTCATGGTGGGACTAATGCTTAAACTGATGCACTGATATTCATTCACCATCCATTTTATAAATACTTGAGGAAAAAGACCAACATCAAAGTACACCTACAAGATAAAGCATAAGACATCTACCATGTCAGCCAAGCTCCCTTTTTCTTGCAAATATGTGCATATGCTAATAACCATAATCAATCACACATGTCAGGGTTTACCTAAATAATGCATATTTTCCACATTGCGTAGTTTCAGCAAAGTTTTTTTCCATTAAATGTAAAGCACAGGAATTTGGACACAGCTCAAACTCTGCATGTCTCTGTGATCCGCACTGGGTTTTTCCACAGGAAGGGGGTAATCAGAACTTTTAATCTTCTGATATTTCCATTCTAGGAACTAGGTCCTAGTCCTAGCTACATGGGGGTAAATGGGAATGCTTGCACCAAAATGAAAAAATGCCTTGTTTTCTGTCAGGTAGGCCAGGACTGGTTTGGCTTCAGTTGCATACTTTCATTCCTTATCACAGAACAACCAAGACCCTAAAAATGTACTGATTATGTATTTAGAGTGCAATCTCAAAACAGGCAGGATCTCAGTGACCAGGCCAGTCACCAGACGTCTGGGAATATTAATCCAAATTTTTAGCTCCTTTAAGTTACTTCTGTAATCTGAGGAACATTCTGGATTTATGTAATGTACAGTAACTCAAGCAGGAAAGTGTCCTACTTCACAGTGTGCTGTTAGTTATTTAAACCTGAGCAGGCAATTGACTTGAAAATTTTGACTTAGCCACTAATCTACTTTCTCTGCTCCTCCTCAATGCATCTATATTGCATGTGATAAAGCCTATCTTCTTCCTTCATGGCAACCTATACATTTCTAACCCAAACTCAAACTTTATAGTATAAATTAAATTAATCAAAAAAGTTAACCAGAAGATCAAAACAAGTAGATCCTTACTGTAGATAATAGTTCCAAATTATCAGATGCTCTGAGAACAGGTCTTCAAAACTACTATCCAGTGCTTTGGACAGACTTCATTAGGTCAAATGCAATTTAAAGAGTACAAAGGCATACTCAAAGTGAAAAATAGAGTGAATCAATAGAGGAACAAAATATGCAAACATAATTCTAAAATTATTTATATTGCTATTTGATGTTCTGCCGATAATTTTTAAATCCTTGCAATTCATATTCACACCTTCTTCAGTATCCTGGTTCTGGCCAGGCCAGAGTCAAGCTCCCCAAGCAGCCAGCACAGGTGATCTCTGTTAGCCAGGTTGTTTTCCACACCACCTGTCATCACTCATCCATAAAAGAGGCTGGCTGGGGAAGGGCACTCCTTGGTGCCTCCAGGGCAGTCTGAGTGCAGCTGGGGCGTTGGGTTGATCCTTGATGCTTGTTGATCAGTGCCTTGATACTGCACTGATTGGTGCAGTACTCTGTGTTATCATGGGGTGTGGAAAAGTTTCCTCAAATATGAAAGATTTCCATGCTTTCCTGAAGTAAAGGCAGCAGCTGGTTGTAACATGAAGTAAAAATCAGTGTGAAATTGGGCTGTCCCATAGGGAACATCAGGACAGTTGAGGCAGTGATGGTCTCTTGCTCTCAACCCATGTTTTATCACCATACACTTTACAATCTCAGCTCAAATTAAGAGCCACCGCCAGCCAAATTGCAGGCCCCCAAAAGTGGGGACAGCCTTGTCCATTACGTACCTGAGCTCAGGTTCAGATTGCAATTTGCTCAGTGTATGGATCTGTCACGGAAGCAGCCACAGGGAGGATGCCACCTCCCTGAACCTTAGAAAATACTGTAAATCCTGATCTTGACAGCATGGTCTGAAGTCTGGCCAGCAGCCAGGAGAGTACCATGAATACAGCAGTTATGACCTCCAGTTCATGTTTCACTCCTGGGTGTACAGCTAGCCAGTTTCCTAGGATTTCCAGACACGCCAAAGCAGTAGTCAACCTTCTGAAGACAGCAGTAATCCCCTCTCATGATACATTTGTAGATGTGTCATGCGGTCTCCTGTAAACTCATTCTCACTGTGCTGTAAAATGTAATTTAAGGATAAGGGGAAACAGGTAAGCATTCCACTCCTCCATAGTTTATAAAAACAGTGGAGAGATTCTTTTTCCTTACAGGTTTCCACCTGTATAAAGCACAATCAAGCCAAGTGAAAATCTATCGACAGATATGAAGTGAGATACTTTCCCAGGTGAGTCAAATGGGATTGTTGTATTACCTAACCAAATGGGGATGCATAAAGGTTATCCTTGATGGAATCTGAAAACCCAGTGTTGCTTACAGGAGAGACGTAACAAATGGGTAAGATTTTACTTTCCTGACGCTACTACCTTCTGAAAAGGCAGTTATATCATTTCCAGCATGGAAAGCATGGCACTGTTTTTCAAGCCAAGTCTGGTTGGGTTTTTTTTCCCTAACAACCCATAATCAGTAGCAATAAAGACATGAATATTTTCATTTTCAAAGCAAGCAAAGAGAATATAAATTTGAATATGTTTGGAATATGAACAATATATTAATATGAATGTATTTCCTTTAAGCTGCTTTTGTTCAAATTACAATATTTCAGCTTTATTTTTCATTGTCAAAAGCTTGTCCTTCATTTCTGAACACTGTGTATCAGATACATTTCTTAAATGTTTGGAGTTCTTTCATAATTTAAGACCTCATAAAATCTCAATTTACAGGTGCCAGTGAGAATGGGAAATCAGTCTGAGGGTGTTTTTCTGTTCACACTGGAGTGAAGGAGGAAAGTTAAGGGGTTTTTTCAAATGTTGTTCTGAATTTTCACTCAGGCTACATTCTTGCAGTTCCAAATTCATCATATGACCTCTTGGAAAGTACAGTGGTAAAAGAAAATATTATATTCTGAGTCTTCTCCCTTTTTTGTCCAGGAAGAACTACAAGTGGTTCAAAACCATCCTGAGCTTCATGTAGAGATGAATCCATATGCTGACTATCTGGGGACTCTATATGTTCACTCATAGATCTGGAAGAAGTGAAGTATTTAGCACAGTCTAAGCCATCACACACAAATTGAAAAAAAACCCCTGATTTTGCCAAGCTGGAAATTACTGTCAGCCCAGCAAACTGTGAGGTTCCAGACCCTCTGCAGTGAAATAAGGAGTCGTTTAGAGAGAAAAACTGTGAGCAAAGTCTTCCCTTCATCCTGTCTGTTAATGATGAACCAGTCTGCAGAAAGACACACAAAAGTCAGCAACTAGGGTGGAATAAATAGATCAAAATCTGGCATTGCAACTCTTTAATGACATCTCATTAAAAGATAATCCTTTTAATTTGCCTAGGGAAATTTTAAAATTGAGCGAGGAGATATGCAAATGTCTACACGCATTGCAAGGAGAAGCAATGCTGGCAAAGGGATCTTTTCAATAATTCTCTGTTATAAACTCTATCTAACCCTCATGCCATTTTGTGAGCTTACTGGAAAGATTAAGTTGGAAAAAGCAAAGCATTTTGGAGGTTATTCTACAGTATTATATTCCAAATTTTGCTAGAGAACTCAGTGCTGTCAGTCTAGACACGCATGTGTTTTTCACTGTACTTGTTCATAGCAAAGAAACTCACCTTCTTTTATTTTTTCATGCACTATGGATAATGACTTGAATTAAAGATCTCTTATTCCCTTCTCTTGAAACTAACATATATTTGAAACACTTTCTGTGCTACAGACCAGTAGATAAAGAATGCAGAAAATTAGGCCAAATGGACATATTATTCTTTGTCTTTAAATACTTAGGAAACCGGGGAATATCCAGTTGAAGCATTCCTCTTTGTTCATCCATGCAGGCCTCCTGGCACCTTTGGTTTACAGGATTAAAAGCCTTCCCAGGTAAGTTGTAAATGACCCATCATTGGAAAATTTCAAGGTCAGGGTGGATGGGGCTTTGAGAAACCTGATCTAGTGAAAGATGTCCCTGCCCACAGCAAGGGTGGTGGATAAGATGAACTTTAAAGCTCCCTTCCAACCAAGACCATTCTACAATTCTGTGCTTCTATAGTTTACTGTAGTCTGCCTAATAATTAGAACAGCCCTGAGACAGAAGCCTGAGTTACTCTGAGTAGAAGCAACTCTATTGTTCTTTTTAATTTCATGGCAATAGCTATGAAAGTGTATCAGGTTACCTTTGAAGCTTCCTATTGCTGTCACAGTACATTTTGTTTGATTGAAAAAAGAAATTAACTGTTGATTTAAAGTCTACCTTTGTACCTAACCTGCTCTTCCCCTATTGAAATGCAGATACAGTTTTTTAGCATGTATTCATTGATGGGAGTTGAGGTAAGGTATATCTTAAAGCTATAAAACTTCCCAAGGAATCCAGGCAGAAAATATGAAAGAATGCATTAACAAGTCAGAAATTCATTTTGCAATTTGGCCCTAACCAGGGCTCAGCAACAAATTTAGGTTAGCAAAACATTTTGGTTTTGCTGTAAAACATGGAAAGAAGTCTCCTTCTCTTGAAAGATTCTTTTTCTGATTTGACCAGCTCAACAATACTGCAACATTTTAATAGCTCTATTAATTCCTCTTAGCAAGCTATCCTTGTTTGCCCTGTAATCTGCTGCTTTATCACATCCTTCTGGTTTCAACACTCAGAATTTTAGTGCTAATCCAGTCACTAAATTACAATAATTACCTAAGGAATATTCCACTTCATGTTAATTTCACCTAACATTAGTCACTCACAATTGTGTGGACTAACTAATATTTTTTTATTACAGGTGGCAGTGAGAACGGGAAATCAGTTGGAGGGTGTTTGTCTGTTCACACTGGACTGTCCAACAAGCATCTCTTCAGAAAAGATAACCAGGCCAGACTGAGAAATGTGCCTTATTCTGATCTCAGTGATGTCGATCTTGTTTGGGAAATGTTTAGGTAATGAGTCTGAAAGCTGTGTGTTTATATATATATATATATACATATGCATACATACATACATATATATATATATCAGTAGGTAGCCTTCATGTTGTCAATGAAACTACTTATGGACTGCAAGTGATTAAAGGAAATTAAAGTTGTCCTTGCTCAACAGAGCAAGCCTGAAAATTGCCCCCCAACTATAGCAGTTCAAATGGTCATAAGTGGAATCACTTATGTATTTGACTAAGTGTAGACCTCAGTACCTCATCAAACAGAAAGAAAAAAATGAAAAAATATATAGTAGATTAAATGAATGGACTGCTGACAACAAGAATTTGCAGGAAGAATAAATATACAGTGGCTTTGATTTTCCCTGAAGTTTTAAGGTTTTTCTTAGATGCCAGATGATCCAAAATGATCCTCTATCATCCTAAAGTTGTAAAAGCTGTGAACCAGAGTCCTCTGTGTTAAGCACTTGCAGTTGTACTTCAGAAGGCTGAAGTGTAACAGCTACAGCTTTATTCTAAACGTAGGACCTCTCTGCTCTGAGCTTTGCCTTTATATACTTGAGCATTTGGCTACATTTCTTGAGAGTTTTACCTTCTCAGAGCTGTTAGCAATCTCTCACCTGCCTCATTTAAGATGATTTGAACAAGGCCTCACAACATTTTCATTTCATCAAAGAAACCTCCAGAGAAATTTCATGTATCAGTAAATCATTTAAGAACTGTTATGCATGAGGATTTATCTTTTTTAATTTTTTTTTTTTTTTTACTTTCTGGAAAATCTAGAGAGGAGCTTTCAATTGGGTTAATGTTTTAGTTATTCCCTAGTACATTCAGCAAGGTAAGCAATCAGTAAATGTCGCGGTATTTCACAGTGTAGTCATAAACTAGTTAACCCAAATTATTTGATCACTATAAAGGATTTGCTGTATTCTTTTTGTGAAGAGAGGCAATTTGCATTCATGTGGCACTGAAGAGCAGATTTGTTTGTTGACATCTTCCAAAACACCCTCAATACAAACCAAAATGAAAACCCTGTCAGTAACAAAACTTTCATATTCCCTGTTGAGACCAAAGGAGAAGCAGCATTTTATTTTTTACTGTAACTAAAAAATTCATAAAATAATGGCTCTTAATTGCTGGCTGGGGTTAAACCATGACACAGCCCATTCCTTCAACAGGAAGCGAATACCAGGACAGAAAAAAGGAAGAAAGAATTCAGTTCAGAGCAGAAAAACACCATCTGGAAGATGCAGACAAAAAAATGGCATTTATTTTATCCATTCATGTAAGTAGCCATTGTATATTGTTCATATAATGAGAATTAATTTAAACCTCTAAATCTCTTCTAGACAAATACATCTTGTTTTTAAGAATGTAATCATACATCTATTCACCTGAAATAAATGCATATTGATTTGATGTCTATTCTCCAAAGTAAAATGCACGTTGAACTTAGTAATGTTAATCAAATAAGAACTTGTATGAAAATCTTAAATTGTTCCTCATATCAGTAACAGAATAAGCCGCAAGCAAAAAGAAGTAATAGTTTAATCAGTAGAACATAAGAAAACAGGGTTTCTTAGGAAAACATCTTCTCTGGTTAACTCGCAGGATGATAGATGCTGAAAATGCTTTTAAAGCTTCTGTCAACTTCATACACTACTCAGTCTTTAGGAGTAAGTTCTGATTCTCAGTAGCCATAAGTTAGTATATCTCCAGTCCTGGAGAAGAAATTGGACAGAAAGAAGATCATTGAGTGAAGAGAAAAGCTACAGAATGCATAATGTAGGTGGAAGCAGCCATCCAATGAAGATGCTTCATGTACAATGGCAGCCTAAATAATCAATTTAGTCTAAACCCTAAGTTTTATATATTAAAGGGGAAAGTGAATCTCATCTTGTGGGTATTCATAATCTATTTCCAATGGCCTTGAGTACAGTTAGATCTTCAAGGTATGCCTGTACACCACTACTCAGACTGCAGATAACAGCAATACCAATACAAATAAGAATACAAACGTGATTATGTATATTGATTTATAAAGTCGTAGCAAAATATTCCCTGTCAAGAATAAAATTCATGAAACAGGATACATTTTTTACCTTATCTTATCTCATCTTATCTATCTTATCAACTTAGCTTCAATTTATGTAACAGTGAAAGATTGCTCAACAGTCTCAATGTGACTGTGACAGTTTCGGGGAAATTTTCTTTCATTACTTCAACGGAAATTCAAGTCCATTAGTTATATCAGCAAGCTCTAGGGCAATGTTTTTTCTTGGTAATCGTAGAGGAAAATCATTGCTTTCACAAAAGTTTACAAAGTATAAATTATTACAATATTTCTAACCTTTTATGCTTGAAAATCTACATCACAAGCTATGAAAGTTCTCTGGAATCAAAAAACCCTGTGTAAACTCAAATCCTGAAATGATGAAAAATGCTGTTATGTATTCTAATTTCTGCATTCTGTTCTCTATTCTGAACCCAAGTCAAATCATCTTAAGAAAAATGGGGTGAGCTTATTTATTTATATTTTATTATTTAAATATAAAACCCAGCATGGATTTAACATGTGTTGTCACAGGTGATATGCAATAAATGCAGTTTCATGGCATTAGACATAAGACAAAAATGTTCCCCGGGTGTTTCTATCATGTAAATTCATCACACTGAGTTAATCTTTCTGTTCTCTTGAATTTAGCTATTTCAAATGTTATGAGAGAAGTTGGTGGTTCAGCAACTGACACACATTTATGATGCCATAAGACCTTCATTGTGGTGTCAGATCAAGTAACTGAGACCAAAGACAATCAGCAGCTTTTCTGGTGTGTATCAAAGGGTGTGAAGAAAACCAGGATGAAGAAATAAGTTGCAACATACTTCTAAAGGAATAGGACAAGTCCTTTCCCCCTTTCAAGACAGAAGGTTGAGCAGCTCCAATACAGACTAGAAAAAAATTCATATCTACTCATCAAGGCAAGGGATACCTGCAGAGTAGGCTGACAGAGTTTTCCCTGTGGCTGCTGCATGGATGTGGCTCTCCACTGGCTGGCAACGGTGCTTGCTCCTTCCCCAGAGCCAGGGGATCAGCACAGGGATAGCCGTGGTTTTCTTTGCTCCTTTCTGCAATATAACAAGGTGGAGGGACAAGACCTGATAGCCCAAATCGACAATAAGGAGCTCAGGAGCCATTGCATCCCTGGCCAGCCATGATGTTCTCATCCAAGCACAAAATTGGGACAGTAAGAAAGTAATTTAATGTGTTTCATGGTCCTGTTGACTAATAGGCATGTATCCACTAGCTAATGACTGTTCTTTGGTATTTATGTCTCTAAGGTTTGTCCCAAAGCCTGTGTAGCCAATGCAATGTTTCCGTTGCCTTATATTTTCAGGCCTTTAATCATTGCTTGTTATTTACTGCTGTAATAACAAAAGAATGATTATTGCATGTGAAGACTTTTGGTTTCCACTGCAATCTATCAGTAAGACATTAAAGATGTGCCTTTGGCTTTGATTCATATTGAATAGCACATTTTCCCTATTAGAAATTACAGGTCTTACCTTCAGCAAGGTAATACACCATTGAAAATGTTTTAGAGTGTATCATGTATTATTTTTTTGTTGTTGGTTTCTTTGGGTTTTTCCTTGGGCCAGAGATGAACACACTTATATTCTCTTATTTTTGTCAAAAAAGGGCATCCTGAAACAAGGGAGCTGAAGGGGGTTTTTTGGAACACCTTCTACCATAAGGTAATTTCATCCTTTCCTGTGAAATACCATTATTTCTACAACTTAATTAAAAATATACCTTAAATAAAGATATACCTTATATAAGGTATATTCTCTCATTTTCAGCAAGTGTGCAATATGTTTGTTTGCAGGTTGTTTTGTTGTTTGGGCTTTTTTAAGACACCATCCAAATTAAATTCTCTGGTTTTTTATACTTATAACATTTGAAACCTAAATGTGTGCGCTATGTGTTTGTTCCTATTAAAGAAAAAATGGACAAAAATTATTTTCCAGGTAGTCTCTTTATATCATTTACCAAGAATTAGTATTGAGTCAAACTACATCCATTTTTATGTTCTTCTAGAAAACAAATATGTCCTATGATCTAGAAACCCACATAAGCCTTGTATTAAGACTTTGTAGGCTCAGTATAACCAGTCATGGCGGAATTATTTTTCCTGGTTTTACTAGCCTAGCGATTATGTGTCTAGCCCAAAAGACTCTCCAAAGGCTTCTTGCAAAAATAAGTTGAGAAAAAGACTGACCTCAAGAGTACATCTTAACTTATGTAAATTGTGCTCTAGAGTTACTTCTTGTTGTGGTAAATCTCCATACTTTTTTAAAGTAAACTTCAAATAGTTATCTACTGCAAGCTGATAAAAATTAAAGAACTAAAAGTGCGTTTGGTCTTATCAATGCTTCCATTAATTGTTAATTCATTTTTAAATGTGCTTAAATTTTTCTAATGTCATATTCAAAAACCTCATTAGAAATAAATTTTAGGTGCTTGACGAGGGTTTGATCAGAACTATCTTAGCTAGAAAATGCCAGACTTAGACTTAAATGCTAACTTTATTTAAGGATTTAGTACTATTTAAGTCTTCCATGAGTAACATCAGTATATTAATTTGACTTGCTAAAGAGCATTCTAAGAAGATCCATGTTTACAAATTTCCATCTTCTTTCACGTACATTCATATATTAGACATATGTATAATAGACATAGTTTGCTAGGAAACATGGAATTTAATTAAACAGCATTAATGCTCGTTTTAATTAAGAAGCACTTTTTGAGTAAGTGTACCATGTCATATATTTTGATTTTCACTTGCAAAATAATGCAGGGCCACCTGCCATTTTTAGAGTGTATCATGTAAACTTTTGGGTCTGTACTAAAGAGGAAAATCTGAACAAAATTAATATTATGAATAGACTGTGAGTCTGCTGTCCCTTGGTGATAAACCCTGGCTCAGCTAGTGACAGCATCTGTACTTTTTTGCCCTACGATGAGCACAACTCAGTCAGAGGACATGATTCACCGTCTTACCAAGGTTACAGTTCCTGTATTCATCATGAGAACTGTGGCTTTTGTAAATTTTATTCTCACACAGGTTTCAATTTTTTTTGGTATTCAGAAAATCTCCATTTGTGTCTCTGAAAAAGACACTCACTTTCTTCATTTGTCAGAAACATGATCTCTTTAAGTACGTTTTTCCAAACAGCTAGATGCTACTAGCTAAGGATGTCCTGGATGTTTGAGAACAGTGGCTGCAATTGTGGTGTCAATTGCTGAAACCCAGAAATTGACTTTGGGTCAGAAAATAACTGTATATCCTACCCATCCCAGAACTGCAGAATCACAGAACATTAGGAGTTGGGAGGGACCTCAAAAGATCATCTAGTCCAACACCCCTGCCAGAGCAGGATCACCTTCTTGAACTGACGGGCCCAGAACTGATCACAATATTCCAGGTGTGTTCTCACCAGGGCAGAGTAGAAGAGGAGAAGGACCTCTCTTGACTTACTAACCACACCCCTTCTAATACACCCCAGGATGACATTGGCTTTCTTAGCCACGAGAGGACATTGCCGGATCATGGTCATCCTGCTATCTCCCAGGACCCCCAGGTCCCTCTTACCTATGCTACTCTCCAACAGGCCAGTCCCCAACCTATACTGGTAGCTGGAGTTGTTCTTATAAAAATCATCTGGGTTGGAAGGGACCCCAAGGATCATAGAGTTCCAACCCCCCTACCACAGGGAGGAAGTTGGAAGTTCTTCCCCCGATGAAAGACCCTACACTTGCGCTTGTT
>VZTU01006201.1:53943-85528 GCA_013400835.1 Zapornia atra | reverse complement strand
GGGCCAAAACCACCACACAGCCCGAGACATCTTTTCACTTTCAGTAAATTAGCTGATTTTTATGCAGCAGTAACCCACAGCTGAGCTATGAGAATGTCACTGTTTCATTAATCACCCAGATCTCTCTATAGAGCATCCTCTCCCTTTAACATGTAAACCCACCATAGCTTTCCCATCCAAACTTACTTTCTTGCAAACCGCCTGCTGGATGGGAAAGGCACAGGTTGGGTTTGTCCTTTCCCTGCTCCTGCCTGCAGCCCTGTTTGCTTCCTTTGGAGGTTCCTCTACCTGCACAACCTGAAAAGGTGCCAGACGAAACTCTCTCTTCTCTGCCCTACTTCACATTTTCTTTTTTTTTTTGTCTAAGACACGCTTAATTTATAGAAAAATTGCAGGAAAGTTATTTAGTGTCTTTAGGCCATCGTTGTAGCATTCACAATCATCACACACATCTCCTTCACTGAATGTGTCAGCAGCTCCTTAGAAATGAAAATCATTAGAATATTATTCCTATTAAGATTTCAATCAGGATGTTTATTACAAAATTTCATCCTTTAAAATTACTTTGCAGAATTCTATTCGACTTGCTGTCCAAAGAAATTACTTCTTTTGAAGAGGGAAGAGGCACTCCCCACTTGAAGACACTAAATTCAGGTATATTTTCTCCTCATTTGCTCTCAGAGAAGTAGGCATCATAGCTTAAAGCTACAACAGAAATTAATTAATTCTTTTCATGGGAGATCCTGTCATCTTCTCTACACTGGTTTGCTTACTCTGAAACACCTCACATCTTTGCAGTAGCTTTGCTGGAGTAAGAAACTACCAAAATGAGCAAGACAATGAAAATCTACCCCTAAAATAAGGTGCATTACAAAGCTGTTATCTCGTTATCTGTGGAGATGTCAAGCACTCCTCAGCTTTTGGAAGAATCACTTATACAAATATTTAAGCCCTCAAAGCCAACACATTTACCAATCATTTAGACATAATCATCTTGTCACTTACATACAGCTCAACAAACATGTCATTGGGGAAACCCTACAGTGTAATTAACATTGGGTTGAATGACAACTGAGGAAAAACACTGTACGCTTTTTCATTCAAACCTGAAAGGCAGTATCTAGTATGTCAACACTCTCTTCATCAGGAAAATTGATTTTCACCATTATTATTCTTAATTGTACACATGTAGCTTTCCATTTCATTTCATTGAGGATTTCAATAATGGCTTGGCTTATGGTTTTCTGTTTAGCAGTGCAGCCTAAACTTTTATTCCCAGGAATACAAGAGATCAAGCGACATCACCTGATGGCACAGTTAAGACATCCAATGGTTGGAGAGGAACAAAAGAGAAAAACTGACTATAATTTTTATGAACCTTCAACTTTGTAGGTAAAACTCTAAAAAGAAACAGTTAAGTGCCAGATCCACCCAACAATCATCATGTTTTCCTAAATATGCAGTATTTAGGAAAGAGACTGGACTTCAGAAGTACAGCCTCAAAAGGTCTTATGTGGCTGTCAGTGGTGTAAAATTTCATAGAGCAAAACAACTTGCAGTCATGTTTACCTACATTATATTTCCTCTACGTTGACTGCAGAGATATAAGCAGAGCTATCTCTTGGTGCATCATTTTAAAATACACACACCACAGTTCTTGTAGCAGCACAACAGCCCAAAGCTCTGAGATGCAGCAAGGTCTCACCAGCACATCTGAATTCTGCATAAAGTGCTATTAGTGTCCAATTAAATATTAATAGCAAGAATGTAGTTATACAGCATTTAACTGGGGAAAGGCCATTAGTGAATTGCAATTTTTCTGCCAAAAAATACCTAGCACAGCACAATGTTGCTTTCTGCCCTATTTAATATGGATCACAAGGAGGTAGTAAGTGGCCTGAAGGCATCAGTCCCACCGAGTGGCAAAGGCTGTGGTCCACAGTCTTCCCCACTTTTAACCAGACAAAATCCCAGCTAAAAAGCATGCCTGGGAGGTATCAGTACTTTTTAACATGAGCGAGAGGAAAATGTTCCATTTCAAAGAGAAGCCAAACCTGCACATGCAGAGCCAGGGCTGCTCCCTACCTCCTCCTCCTCCACTGTTCCTCCTCTCCTGCCCAATGGAGCTGTGCAGGGGTCCCCAGTAAGTGCACCATGGAGTATGGCCATCCTTCTCCAAGTGGGAAGGACCATCTCCAGCTATCCACGCATGTTTTTTGCTGTTTAACCAGCAGATCCAACGAAGGACCCTTCCCACACGCCTTGCCTTGCCCTATCCAGGGAAAGTGCACCAGCTCTGCCAGCCACTACACAGCTTTGACATTGCTTTTTGCCCAAACTTAACATCATATGACAGATGTACCACAAAGACTTGAATTCTACCAGCTGAGGAGAGCAGATATAGTGCCTCTGTTGAAAAACTGGTTTTGTTCCCATTTCCTGACTTTGAAAGATACAGGCAGGGCTGAACAAATACTTTTCAACTATTATTTACAAAATAAGAATTGCTTGGGTTAAAACATTTAAACTACTCCAGTGAAAATACTGGTGAGGAGAGGGAGAGCTTAAATTCTGTATGAATAAAACATGGGTTCAATAATAGTTCTGCTGATGGGCACTGAAAACCAGGAGCACCCACACTTACTGTGGTGCAGTGGGCATCACAGGTCTAAGCCTCCCTTGTGCTGAAGTATCAAAACTTGCATCTCACATCCCCAGAGACTGCTCTAGCTCTCAAAATTGTTCTGGGAGCAGTTTCTCTCAGGCAAAGCCAGAGCAATGCAAGACACTGATCTCCGGGCATTTTAGTTCAAGTCTCTGAATGTGCCTTAGAAAAAACACCTCTCAGATGCACACTTTAGCTCCTGGGCTCCTGAACCCATTCGCACCTATTTGGTGCTTCCATGCCTCATGGCAGCACTTTAAGAGCACTAGTGGGATGGAGTCAAAATCTAAAATTTAGTCCCCATTTCCTCACACCAAAACACCTCCTTTTCATTTGTTATCACATAGTGTCTCCTGTTGAAGGTGCCCTCTAGGTTTTCACATGTTTCACTATAATTTTATAGCACTCAGGAGAGCACGGGATGTCAGAGACACAGGATCCTTGCCCAAGGAACTCACTGCCCAGAGAAGCAGGCACGGGCAACACAGTTCAGTGTCGCAATTACTGAGCTGGGGAGAATGTTCTTCCTGGGCTCTTCCAGGTAGTGCTGGCTCCAGTCCTGCCTGCCCTTCGAGGCCCTCGCCTTTCAGGAGACATCTCTGCAGCCCTCAGCTGCGCCTCCAGGAACTGCTCTGCTGTTCTTTTTTTTCCATACTCTTTTTTAAAATTTCTTTTGCTGCTTCTTGTTTTTCTCTCCTCCATTCCTTTGTTAACTCAGTTTGACATGACTAAAATCAAACTTACTATCACTTCTGATATGAATGACAAACCCAACCACAAACTGATCCCTGTAACCCAGGACACACGAAATGCTTAGGGATGAAGAGGTCATCCCTTAGGTCCGTGAGAGTTAACTATTCTTTCAGAGAAACCTATAATGATCAGAAAAGGACAGGAACTCAAAAGCACCTTTAGGTTGGCTGGAGAAGCTGGGCATCCTCAGTCAGGATGAACCAGCTCCCTCAACCCCATACCATCTCTGTCAGCTTCCCAAGGTGCTTCCTATCAAGTGATCTGCATTACAGCATTTTCTGTACGTTTTTGTCTGTCTTCAGAGCGGTTGCTAATGGCAAGCTGGTAACTTCCACGAGGGTTAGAAATGAGGCACACAACCTGGTAGAGCCCCATCACATTAAGAGTTCCCAAGGGCTCTGTGGGACGGCGCTTTTCCCACCTGGGGCAGGAGAGAAACAGTGCTGCAAACAGCCCCATGTGCAAAGCAGGAAACTACACTGAGGGACAGAATTTGAGAATCTTTTCCTTTCTGCTCATTCTTTGCCTGCAGCTGCCTCAAATACAAGTGAAACTGCTCCACATGATCCAAATTCCCCTGTTCATACCTTGGGTTTCAGAGTACCAGAACAAGCTGAGCTTGTGATTTTTTTAGCTTTAGTTGTTGCCTCTGTACTAAATAGGTTATGCTGAATGCTGAGAGAGAATGAAGAAAAAAGATTTCTTCTTCTTAAGTGTCGTCAACGTAGGATTAGCCTGCTAGGAGATGAATGCCAAGGAACCTCTCACTGGGCAGCCTGGATTCAGGCACTCTCAAGCTGCAGATGCCCTGGGAGACCACAGCCTTTTATTTGCAGACACACTTGATCCTAGCTTACACTTGTAATTATTTGTCACTGCTCATCTCCATAGAAATGAAAGGATTTACAACTTTTTTAATAACTGGTTTAGAGTAACAGATAAGGGTTTGATGAATTTTCAAACGTATCTTACAAAGACAATTAAAAGTGTTCAGTCTGTGTTATCTAAAGAGCTGCTAGAGCAGAGAAGCAAACAAACCAGTATTATTCCCCCTCCTTTTACCAATGCATTTTTATGCTCTGCATACTTAGATATTTAGCTATACACTTTTAAAACTGATAAATGAACGCTGCAAGTAGTATTTGCTACATCTAGGATTATTTTGCCAGTTCTCAGGAGTCACAGGGAAGATTTTTAGTATGTATTTTCTTCTGTAGTGTTGCTCTCCTTTCCTATGTTTTTCGACTTTCTAGGGTAGTATTTGAAAACAAAACTGAACAAGAAAGCTCAACATTTAATTCCAGAAGCAGGGACTGCAACAAAAAGTTGGCATAATAGATGTAAAATAGGCTAGTGCTCTGATGGCCCTGCATTCCACAGTCAACAGCCATAAATCCTAACTCATTCTTTGAAATCCAGAGCAGGCTGCTGATGCAGACAGCTCCAGTTTCACCTGGGAGGTAATGAAGTGAAGTCATTGCATAGGAGAGAAGAAAAATACAGCCAGCTGACTATGCACCATTTAACTAAACGGCTTCCTGGTGGGAAGCGCTGGCAGCAGGGGTGCAGCTGCCAAGTGAAACGCTGCTTTGTGTAACACTTTACTACCCATTTGTGTGCCATCAGAATAGCAAAGAGTTAAAAGACCACAGAGGAACAGAGGCCCATGGAAGCAATCTGCAGAGGTACCCTTTGTGGTTAGCAGGCAAGAATTCAGCAAGCTCCTGGGCTGGCACAAGGCTTTGTCCCTTGAGCTTTGTTAGAAACCAGTTTTCTCAAAAATGCCTGCCCAGACTGTGCAGTGCTTTACAGTACTGACAGAACATAAAGCCTTTGCTTTTAGTCCTCAGACTATATAAAGGGTGGGTGACAATAGGATTTATACCTCTCTTGCTACTCCGGATGCCTTTGTTACCTTCTAAAAAAAAATTCTATAGGCAGTACAATGGAGAAAGTCTGGTTTCCTTACAGATGTACCACATGTCTCACTGTGAGCTCCACTTAAATCATCTCAGTGGCCGGGATGCTTACACCCCCTCCTGCACTTGTGCAACTTCTGCTAGCTGGAACAGATGAAGTCACCCCATGTCTTTCACAACATTAATTGTTTTTATTCTCCTCCACTCTTTTCTCTTCTAAAAATGTGCATGACCATTACAAATTTGTGACCTCCATCCCACTGCTGTATCAGCCAACTGGCTCAACATTTTCTGCATGAGATGACCCAACAGTCACATAACACAATGGTAAATGCATCTTTTCCATGGGAAACCAGGCTAAAATTACAACAGAAATCTATCAAACAGTAACAGTTCCCGTCCACTCCCGTCACCCGCAGATCCTACCTTCTGTGCTCATTACCCACTGAGCTGCAAGACTGTCCCTACTTAACCTGGATGGCTGGGCTCCAAAACACTTCCAAGCAGAATCCCTGTTTAGCAACATCGGGGTATTGCTGTGTGCCCACAAATCTGCCAAGATCTGACTCTCTTTATGCCAGGGTAGGACTGAACACCACTAGAGAATACTCAGTTTCAGTACTTTTCTGTTGTTGAGCTTGCACATCACTGTAAACACAACTTGAACTGTATGACCTGGATAGAGAGGTGACTATAGCAACACTGGAGTTTCTAATATACCTGACGCTTCACCAATTGAAAGTAGAAATCATCAGAAAAAACACTCTTTCTCAGAGTCATTCATCTCCACTATAGCTTCCACATTTCTACAAGCACTGCCACAGCTCCAGATAGGTTAATCTCACTATAGCTTTTCAAAAGCTGTCTCGTGTCCAGTACCACTGAGTCAAACACAGCCAACAGAAGTGGTGACATTAGCATGCTCATAGCCTCCTGATTGATGGCTCCTACTGATTGATGGTGTCTTGAGAAGAGAGAGAACCACCGAACACTTCATGCTTCCTGAGCAAGGGGACTATAATATTATTTCCAGCCAGTCCCATCCACTTCTCAGTCAACGGCACCAGTCAACCACCTACCTATCCCAAGAAATAACCATCAGCTGCTTTATTTGATATCACTCTAAAGCACTCATGTCCACTGCCATGACTTGTTCAGCCCAGTATGGCTCATGGCCTGTGCAAACCAGCAACTAAGCAAGGGTAACGATATAATCCTGTTTATTCATCAATAATTAACTTGATTACCATCAACAGAAAACAGCTTTCTGAGCAAAATTTACCCAGTAGCTTTTTACCAAAATTTACCCATCTATCCTTTCCTCTTAAAAAAACCCCTAAGTATTAATAACTACCATAAGCAAGAGTAGAACAGTTTTTCATGGTCCCTTCCCAAACATGGAGGTCGCTTGTGTGCAGCCTGAAAGGATTTGCCCCAACATACGAAGGTCAAATGATAATATAAAGCTGCCTAAACAATTTGATAAGCACGACTGACCTACACAGAATCACAGAATCCCAGGATGGTCTGGGTTGGAAGGGACCTCAAAGATCATCACGTTCCGATCCCCCCGTCATGGACAGGAACACCCTCCACTAGACCAGTTTGCCCAAAGCCCCATCCAACCTGGCCTTGAACATTTCCAGGGAGGGGGCAGCCACAGCTTCTCTGGGCAACCTGTGCCAGTGCCTCACCACTGTCACAATGAAGAATTTCTTCCTTATATCCAATGTAAATCTATCCTCTTTTAGTTTAAACCCATTACCCCTTGTCCTATCACCACATTCCCTGATAAAGAGTCCCTCTCCATCTTTCCTGTAGGCCTCCATTTAGGTACCCAAAGGAATCTAGCCAGAAAACAGAGCACCACCTGATCCATCACCTGCCACATCTGTAGCCTTTGACAGCAAGCTGGGCAGCGTTGACCTGCATCATGTCAATTTGAGAATCACTGAAAACTTACTCACTGATGGGGGGGGGTGTGCACCTTGTTGAGACAGACATCATTAATCAGAATGCGATCTTAATCAAGGCTGCAGTTGCAACTTTATGGATATTAATATGAGGAAGGACTACAGATAACTGCTTATGGAAAAAAAAAGTACTTTTAAATCTCATTTTCCCGATGGATTCCATTCAAGATCTTCTGATTTGCTATGCTTAAAAGCAAGCACGTAGCAAGAAACCTCTATGCTTTCCCCATGCACTAGAAACACATTTTTGCTGTCTTGCCTTTGCTGTCTCCCAAGCAGTACAACAATGGCTGGAAAAGATTTCTAGGAGAAAAGACAGTCAGAGTCTAGGACACAGGCAATATCTATTTTCTTCTTCCTCTTAGCAAGTCTTCAGAGTTTTAATAATTATTAGATACCTCCTCTAAGAATGAGTTTCAGTGTCAGAACAGAAACATATAAATAGCAAGAAAATGCAGGAATTGGAAGTGTCAATTCACTAAGGTCATTTTTTCATTTAAAGCATAATACCAAGTTCAAAGTTGAGTAAACCACTATTGGGTTTTGCCACTACTGTTACCGACAGATAAAAAGGTCTTTGTGTGCTGCTACTCTTCCCAGTTAAGATATGGGAGCACATTTGCATTTGTGCTTAGCCTCCTGTTTGAATTTAAGATTTGCTCTTCGGCATATTGGGAAAGTCTAGTAACACTCTAATAAGATTTTTAATTGGCAGATATGTATTTACACTTTCAGCTAAATTAAGGATGGATTTTTGCCTGGGAATTACGTAAGTTTTCATTTCATGTCTCAGTAGCTGTGGGCTGAAAGCACGCGATGCTGATACTCCTTAAAGTGACTTTCTTTAAAAGGATTTAAATTTTATATTCCTTCTTCATTTGCAGTTGTTCAGTTCTAAAGCACACTTATCTAGAAACTAATGAAGTGTTTATATTAGGATCTGTGTATTCCTTTCATAAATAAGAAATCAAGCTTTCCTTATCTATCTAGCAATATAAATAGCTGCCATTGCAAATAGGCGCTATCTTTATCATTCGTAAGGATGGTTTTCAACCATTAAATGCACATTTTCATGTCTTTTCATTGTATTTGCCATATAATAGTCTGGAATGATTAAAAGGTTCAATGAATCTTCCCTTATCCATTATCATTAAATTTATTTTTCTGGTTTTGACTGTTGTTTCTCCCCATATAATCAACCAATCAGTTTACCAACAGAAGTGATGGTGCAAACAGTGAAATCCAAATTAGAAATGCCTAATACCTAGACATTTATTACACAAATGGGGGAACAGAACATATGTGATAAACATGTTCTAACAAAAGCAAAAGAGATTACTTGATTTTGGTATATTAAATTGTGGAGAAAAGCTATGGTAAACTATGAATCAGTCACCAAAATATTTTGTGGATATCTGAAAAAAATGTACTGAAGAAGTCAGTTTCTAAATCCAACCTGTTCATTTTTCAGTCATCTCAGTTCTATCTAGTATACATGAAATATAAGGAAAAAAAGAAAGAACCCATTACCAAAATTGTGCAAATACAATCAAAGATAGTAGAAAAATTCCTCTTGCCTTATTATGGTATTTGAACCATAACTTTAAATAAATATCATCATGAAGACACTACACAGACTTCCGAAGAAATATAGACAATAGTATTCTCTGTTTTCCTTTTGCTTTAGAAGATAACTTTGTCTCACAGCATCCCTGCTGTTTGTCACCTACTCCTTCCCCATGCCAACATACCACTAGGCTATGGTTACTCAAGGTAGTCTCTTTTTTTTTAAGCCAACCATATCCTGGGCTGCATCAAAAGCAGCATGACCAGTAGATCAAGGAAGATGATTCTGCCCTCTACGCTGCTCTCATGACACCCCACCTGGAGTACTCTGTCCAGCTCTGGGGCCCCCAACATAAGAAGGACATGGAGATGTTGGAGCAAGTCCAGAGGAGGGCCTTGAAGAATGTCAGAGGGCTGGAGCACCTCTCCTGTGAAGACAGCTGAGAGATTTTGTTTTGTTCAGCCTGAAGAAGCGAAGGCTCAGGGCAGAGCTTATAGTGGCCTTCTAGTACCTGAAGGGGACTACATGAAAACTGGAAAGGCATCCTTTATCAGGGAGTGTAGTGACGGGACAAGGGATAATGGGTTTAAACTAACAGAGGGTGGATTTACATGACCCTGTGAGGGTGGTGAGGCCCTGGCACAGGTTGCCCAGAGAAGCTGTGGCTGCCCCCTCCCTGGCAGTGCTCAATGCCAGGTTGGATGGGGCTTTGGGCAACCTGGTCTAGTGGAGGGTGTTCCCACCCATGGCTGGAGGGTTGGAACCAGGTGATCTTCCCTTCCAACCCAAACCCTTCTGTGATTCTGTGATCTTATTTTTCTTTTTTCCTTCCCTCCCAAGATGAATTGCTCATGTGTTACCACAAATCTTCCCCAGACCACGTGGGAATAAATTTCAATCTGCCCCAGAATAATTTCTGTCATTATCCGTTATTCATTGCCACTAGAAGCTACTACCAGTTCTGCCACTCCACATAAAAATGAAACCCTGAGCAGTGCACTAAAGATGAGGCAAAGCATTAGAAGACTTGCAAGACTATTTAATGATTCAGGTAACTACATACTTTAATGAAGAACTTGTTTCTATCCCTGCCCAGGCTGCAAAGGGTATGTGCAGTCGACCTGGATGGCTTGAGCTCAGCCTGCCCTCTTAAAGTCAACATGAGCCCACCCTGCCAGTGAACTGATCCACAGCACAAAGCCCAGGCTCATATGCCCTGAGCAGGCAGTCAGACACTCGGCTGTATGCAAGGTGCCCAAAATCACATGACGTATTTACTTAGTAATTTTTTTCTACTGAGATCTATTTGGTTGAACCCTATCATACCCAGTGACAGCTCGTGTCCTGTCTCAACAACTGCCATGAGGAAGGTGTGCTGCTCAGGGCAGTTCCGGTCAGTTCTCCTGACAGCTATCCCATCAAGATAGGAAAGCAAAAAAGAGTTTTCCAATAGGCAGAGATCTGCTCAAGCCTGGGCAGTGCGACTTTGGATAAACCAAAATCAAGAGAAGCAAAGTGGTAGAGATCAGAAGGAAGAAACAAGTGCCTAGCAGGTAACATTGGACTCATACTTGGGGAGGGAAACCAGCTGAAGCAGTCTGGTAACTGCACGTGGTACTATCAGGAGCTTCAATGGTTAGCCAGGCAGGAGCAGGAAGAAGGAGCAGGATGGTACAGGAACAAAGTCTGTGAGTAAATAATGGAATATAATTCCAGCGAGAGCTGCCTTAACAGTGCCTCTACAGCGTCTGTATAAGTAGTCTTTCCAAGGCCACCTCACCAGCCATCTGAAGGAAGTGCTAGAGTCAGAGTGCTCAGCAGCCTGTGGCTATTCGCAGGTTGGAAGCATCCTGTGCACTGAGCAATGGGGCTTAGAGACTCAGGGGTGCTCGGTCATCCCCAGCCGCACAGCGAGGCACAGATCCTGACACCATTCATCCCAGGCAGCAGGAGCAAGCTCTGCTGGCTTCACTGCACTCCCACCCAGTCCCAAAGCACCCTGTGCAGGCACATCATCTACATCTTACGTGGAGGTCACCTCTGCCCCAGGCTGACGCCTCTGTCAGTGCGTAATAGCTGCTGCAGGCCTCCCTATGTATTTGTATGCAGTTGTACTGTTCCACATACTTCTGCACGGCCTAGCAAACAAAGAGTGTGTTGCACACTTAGTTTTAGTTGCATAACATTACATCTAAGGTAGCATTCCCAAAAGTGGCTTACAGTCAAATCAATCTCTAAATATTCTAGGAGTCAAAACAGTAAAAGGATGCAGACTGTGCTGGTTTATTTTAAAATTTCGCTTTAGCAAACACTTCGTTCTCATTAAAGAGAAAAGTTGCTTTCACAGAGGGTGACAGAAACTGAGTAAAGAATGCTGTATCTCTTATGAAGGCTTTTGCAAGCCTTCAGAGTTAAAAAAAATAGGAAACACACAGCCAACATTTCCTATCATTTAGCCCAAGAAATCAGAAACAAATGCTGGGGGTTAATATGCTCAGAATGACTGCAACAATAACCTCAGAATAAAGCTCTGAACACAGTATGATGATCAGATGGCCTGCACCAAAGTGGCAAGGAGGAAGTGTCCTCAGACAGAGTGAGTCCTTGTTTTCCGTCCCCTTCCTAAGATCTCTGACCCTGCTCTGCAGTGATCCGACGCTGCAGCTTTTCTTTTATCTAAAAAAATCCTTGAGAAGGTTACAATAGGTGAAGTGATAATACTGTAGATGTAGCCTACTTCTCCTTTTGTGTAGCAGTTCTCTGAAATACTCATAAAATATGCATGTTTTAAGCTTCTTCATGGCACTGTCTATTGTGCTAGTTAGCTTAATGAAAGTAGAGCAATATCAAATTTAAAGGGATACTGCCAACTGGTTTGAGGCCTTATAAATGGTTTGACTCAAATTCAGCATATGTTTTTGGAAGTGTTGGATGTTAAACAAGCCTAGTAACTACAGAAAAGCATGTTGCAGCAAATATCCTAAACTTTACTTCTGAAAAAAAGTTGTGAAGTCCCTTCCAAAACATGACTGTGTCAAAGCAAAATAAGGAAGAACACTGCAAACTGTAACATAATCAAAATTAGGTCATTTTTTTAAAAAGCCCCTTAAATCTTTCTCTACTTTTGCACAACCACCTCCAAGCAAAGACCTTTACCTATTCCATTGTTGCTACCTTCTGAAAAGATGTCTCTAAAGATAATACTACAGGGAGGTTTAAACAACTTGGTTAAGTCTGGAAACATTTCAGTCTCAGTGACAAAGCCTTCAGAGAAGGTAACCCCAGCCTTTGGCTTCACATATCCATTACTTCAGTCCACTCAGGAATGCAACCAAAAATCCCAGGAGGACTTTAGCCAGAACTGTATCTTCCGCATCTTCCATTATCAGCTCGGATCACCCACCCAACAAGAAGTGTAGAACTTGGGTCATACAGTAGTGAAGCCTGTTTACAGTGTCCCTCAACAAGAGCCAACCAGCCTTTTGCACTTTTTGAACAGATGATGACATCTGAGGAAGCTGAGTATGCCTGACCTTGCTCCCTCCATACCTGGTGTGCAGCCTGGCAGGCATTGAGTACTAGCAGAAGCAGGGTCCCCACAGAAGACAGCTGATGAGCATCTGCCCCCCCCATTTTTTAGTTTTTGTGTTAGAGCAGATGCACAGGATGTGGAAAGACATAGGTTTAGGTCCCTCTTTTCCAAAGAGGGTTGAAACCCACACCTTGTAAATCCCAAGAAAGAGCATTAACCACCAGACTGGACTCTGCAGATGTGAAAGGAGATGAAGGGTGGGAGGAGGTGGGGAGTGCTCCTCAGCTATACAGCTGAAGCATTACCAAACAGAATTAAAGATTCATTATACAAGACAAAGAAATTACAGACACAGCAAGAAGCAGGCAAGTCTCCTCTTATCTAGTGTGATCCCTGACCAATTGGCTACAGACAATGCTTTCCCCCAAACTCTTCCTCCTGTGTGATTCATCTTGAATCCTTGGTTACACAGCGGCATCAAGTCAACAAAGAGAGGTGAGTGTCCCAGGTAAGAACCGTATTAGCCCGGTGGCATGTTACTCCTCTGATCGGACTGGCTTTGTATCCTTTCAGAAGGAAGAACAGTAGAATCTGGTCTCCTTCATCCTGGGCAAGAGCTTTAATTACTGAGCCACTGCAGAATGAGAATACCAGCAGCAGCAATTCAGACAGCTGTGTTTTAGTTGAAGAGTGAGGCATGGTGAGTTCCATGGGGACAAAAAACAAACAAGGCTGTCCACAATGAAGGGGAGTTTGGCTCCATGTAAAGAAATCTCTGCTGCCTTCAGTGACTTGCCAGAAGACATACAATGGGTCAGCAGCAGAGCAGAGAACTGAATCTAAATCCACCTCCCAGTGCTCTTTCTGCTGCATCTTCTGAGCTCTAAGCTTCCAGCACTGAAGTAGAGCTCAGATGTCCAAGATACCCCAGCTTTACACATGTTTGCCTTGCAGGCTGAAGCCCTTCTGCACCTTTCCTCTTGGACAAATCCAACAGGCACACATATTCATCCCCCTCTTTTATATCTAGGATATCTAGGTGCCATTCCTCTGCTTTGAAGAAAGGCATAAAGCAGAGAAAAAGCCGAATGGGGGAAGATTCACAGACAACCTGTCCAGCCTGTGGAGAGCCTTCTCAGAGTGCATGTCTGTAGTCAAACAATGAAAGCAATTCCATTCTTCTCTGGGTCCTCTGAAGAAAAGAAATAACAGTTCCCCAAAACCCCTTGATACTTCCTCTTGCAGCATATATATATATATATAGTATGTGATCACTATCCAGCTTCTTTGGCTTTTGCTACAGTTGCTTACACACTTCCTACAGCTACTGGAGGGGGGAAAGCCACCTTATTTTCAGACATCAGCTATTTCAGCCTTTTAAAGACCTCTCTCTTTCCTGCAGTTAACCAGCAAAGAGTCTCTCTTTAATACTCTCTCCCTAGTTGCTTCCCAGGGAACTTGGCAGTCAAAGGTATGCCAATGTCATCAGAATAATCTATACTTTATCATCATCACCTTCTTCCTCCTTCCCTTCTACCCCAGAAGGATCAATCAAAGTAACCATCGCTTACTTAAAGATTTTCCCTCTCTCTTGTTACCCTTGTCTAATGTCTCCTTACAACTGTGTGGCTTGGAACATTTCTCAGTGTACAGCAGATAACACACTGATAGACAGTAGGATAGTCTTGACGCCAGAAAATTTGGAGTGACTCATCTTCATGAAAGCAAGCCATGTGAGTCACAGCCACGATGACTCAGGAGCCTGAGGAGAAGGCACCTTTCTGGGAGGAAGAATTGAAATCGTCCTACTTTTCCAAATATATAACTTAGACAGGAGCTTCCCACAGGGGTAGATTTGGGGGGTAAAGAACAAGGTGGGATTACATGACCAAAAAGTAAAGGGACAATATGTATATTAACAGCACAAGGAAACCACTATTTACATTGTGACTCACAATATCTTCATTATTAGCCCTTCCATTTAATAAATAACATCCTCCTTTTCTTGTTATGGCAAATTAAATTGTATTAGGCTTTTTGTTGAAGTATTTGATTGCCTGACTTCACTGACCACTCAATAATGATTTCATGAGTGACCACAGGGAAAATAAAACTTAGAAGACCTACAATTCATTAAAGCTCTCAGCAGACTGGATAAATATGACACATTGAATAACAAATCATAATTTTTCTAGATGTGCTGGTTTTGGCTGGGAGAGAGTTAATTTTTTCATAAGAGCCAGTATGGGGCCGTGTTTGGGATTTCTGATCAAAGTAGTGTTGATAACAGAGAGGTTTTCATTATTGATGAGTGGTGCTTACACAGAGCCAAGGCCTCTTCTGTGCCTCAGCCAACCCCACCAGCAAGTAGGCTGGGGGTGCACAAGGAGTTGGGAGGGACATGGGAGGGACACAGCTGGGACAGCTGGCCCCAACTGACCAAGGGATATTCCATACTATATGATGTCATGCTCAACCTACAAAGCTGAGTAAGGGGGGAAG
Organism: Zapornia atra; assembly: GCA_013400835.1. NCBI lineage: Eukaryota > Metazoa > Chordata > Aves > Gruiformes > Rallidae > Zapornia > Zapornia atra. The sequence continues at coordinate 70,617 of VZTU01006201.1, read as the reverse complement.
CATATAAAGGGGGGAAAGCAGGAGGAAGGAGGGATTGTTTAGAGTGATGGCATTTGTCTTCCCAGGTAACCATATGTGTGATAGAGCCCTGCTTTCCTGGAGATGGCCAAATACCTGCCTGCCCATGGGAAGTGGTGAAGGAATCCCTGATTTTTGCTTAGCTTGCACATGCATGGCTTTTGCTTTATCTAATAAATTGTCTTTATCTCAACTCACAAGTTTTCTCACTTTTCCTCTCCCAGTTCTCTGCCCCATCCCACCAAGGGAAAGGGAGCAAGTGGCATTTATCTGTCACACTTCACTTGACGGTAGCAAAAATATCCAATTAGATCATCTGAAACAAACACTCTGAACTTCTATGTCTGCTTATCACAATTTATACATAAGCCATAATTTGTAACTCTGCTTAGCAGAAATTGTGCAAAGAGCTAAATCAGCAAGCACACAAATGTGATAGCAGAAGTCACTCAAATGTCTGTCTACACATGCAGACCAAACTATATGAAGGACAAGGCAAAACACTCTTCGTTTAGAGAGGTTATGAGGCTTCTCTTTCACAGTCTTGTGCAGAGCTACAGAAGGGAGAAAAATCCATTCAATAAAAAAATTTAGTGACTGTGAAGACATTTAAGTTAGAAAACTCCATCTATTTATCTGGTTTGATCCATCAAACTTCAGCTAAGCAGATGTCTCATACCCAGGACCTCACTGCTCCATGCCAAAGCTGCGGGCACACTAAACCCCACTGCACAGTTCTTCATCATTTATTTTGTTACCTGATTAGTGCACTCCACGCTCTCATCTTTGTCTGTCTTGTCTTCCTTCCATATGTCCTTAACCCTGTAGGTAGTGTTTTCTGTGATTTCACCTCCAAATTGTTTAGTTTCCTTTTCTAAACTCTGTGAAAACAGCCTTGTTCATTTTTTTTACTGCTGCCAAGAGGATCTGTGCCACCCTTGAGTAAACTGTCCTTTGAGTGCTTCCAGTGTTAAATCACTTTGTTCTTCAAGTTTCAGCCCTTGCTGCCAGAGCAGACTTTAGAAATTTTATTTCTCTTTCTTCAAACTGACCATCCTACATGTCCTTTAAGTACACTGTTGCAGGGACTAGATAAATTGATACCTGTATCTAAATACCTTTTCTCCTTCAACCCGTTTCCCATTCCCTTGAGCTTCTTTTTGTATTCTGATTCCCCATATTTATCTTAGAGTTATGAAATAATGAAGCTCCGCTTAAAACCACAGCAAGAATGTTTAAGCTAATACATTTTATTTGGGAAGTCTAGGAACGTGCAAATGAACTCCTGAGGCATCTTCCAATCTGAATTTCTTTGTGACTATCAGATTGATAGCTATGGTGTCTTAAATAAAGAGCAGCAGTTTGTTACCCCACCGCAACTTTGCTCTTTGTCCGAGACAGTGTCGCCATTTGAAGTCAGAGCTCAGAGCACACACCTGCTGCATGGGCAGCCACACAAAGAGCTGCTTTAACAAGCTGTCAGCGTTCAGATACTTCATAAGGAGAGGAAGCACATAAATATGCAAACCAGACAGGCAGGTTTTGCAGATGGTCCTTGGAGAACTCACTTATTGCTCATTATTTTGAATATATAGCCTGACTGCCAGCAGGGCTGCTCTGGATGCTGCTGCTAGGGACACTGCTGCCCAGTGTGTCGACTCTGCCCTGGCCATTGCTGAACTACCCAGCTTACACGTGGGCCGCCCCCCATCACCAGCTGGTAAAGGTGGGTCTGCATTAAAGCTCAGGATGGGAATCTGATGCAGGTAATGTACCTATGGACGCAGGTGGAGTGATGCTCCCCTCCCACATTTGTATTGCTGCCTCAGAGATATTTATAGGTCTTGGCAACGGTTTCCACAGCAGCCAGCTCTTGTACATACTCTGATTTTGGGATGCCTCAGCCTGATTCACCTGAAAAGGCCTGGCTAGCAAATGTTCCAAGCTCTCTCCCAAAGCAGGTCGTGGTGAGGAAGCTGAGCTCCCTAGTCCCTCCATGCAATGAAAACACTTGACCTGTCTCTCCCTGACTCTTCGTCTTCATCAGGCCAGACCTGTGGCAGGCGTGAACGCGCAAAAATCCTGCTGACTAATAGAAATTTTAGTACCACATTACAGGTTTTCTAATTCAGTTGTCACAGACGTAGTGCCCTTCAGTTTTCTCCCAGTTTTTCCATATTTTTTGGTCTCCTCTTAAAAAGAGACTTGAGGTCACACGACAGACATACCTTGAAGCAGCAAGCAAAGGCACCTTAGAAGAAAAAGCATGAAACAGAAGCATGAACCAAGCCAAAGGGACTTGCTGATCTGTGTGCATGGTATGTGATTATATGGCATTGCTAGTTTTTCTGACGTACACTAACATGGTCAGTGTTTTGGGGGCTGCCTTCAGAAAAACAATTGATCAGCCATCTGCAAATTCCTGAGGCAATTGTGTTTGTGTTTATAAAAGTCCTGTTTCCTTAAGCACAGGAGGAATCAAACAACAAGAGACAGCAGAGTATGTTGATGCTGCAGGACGCAGTGCAGTGTAGAGATACCATCTTTAAGCAGGCTGGCTCTGGGGCACCACACTGCCGCAGCAGTGCAGAGCTCCAGTGTGAACCAGCACATCCATCCAGGTTACCTCCTCAAGACTTTCCAAAAGTTTTTTCTTTGGTCCCTGGCTCCCTGACTGTACTGTTAAAAGTCAAAAGAAAATGCGATGGGAGGCTGAAGCAGGTTTCAATAGTGCTGTTCTCAGCCAGCACCACAAGCCCTGCCAAGCTGCTCAGAGAAGGTTTGAGTGATGGCAGAGGCAGGGGAGCCTGCCCAGGCTCTCTGCAGAGCAACCCAGCAGCACACCCAGGACTGACATCCAGGCTGCGCAAAGAAAGCACAAAAGTTTCCTGATCCAGAGTGACTCTAGAATCAGGTGCCCAGTGTCCCCAGTGCCACTGCATGTCTTGCTGCTATCATTTCTCCTGCTCGCCCAGAATGATTTACATGAGACTTCAGGAGCTGTCACAAGGTAAGGCTGGATATGGGAGGAATGTAGTCACTATAGCTTAGAAAACGTATCTGTACCTTAGAAGTACACACATATTCTTAATGGGTCCTGATAAAGGAGACTTCAGCATCTCCAGGAACTAATATCTGGATTGGGCTCAGGCTTGTCCATACTCTTGGCTCAGTTCACGAGCTGCCCTGTCCCCAACACCTCTGCTCTTCTCATTCCCTCTGGGAAAAATCACTCAGAGATGCTAAGTAAGCAGCGAGGTCACATTATTCCCTGCACACCCCACCTTCACAAGCTGCTTCTGCAGGGAATTTATAAGATCCTGAATTACATCAACAACAGAAACAGGCACTGCTGCACAGCAGTGTTAATTCTTCTATTAATTCAAACCTATGTGACACCGAGGCCAACAATTCAGTCATCACTTCCAGGAGACTCCAGCCACAGCCCAAGTCAAGACATAATTAGCAGGCCGTATGTCTGATTATCAAGTATTGATACTCTGACATTGAAATTACTTCTGAACTTCAACTCACAAAGGCTATATATTTTAATTATAAAGTTATTTATAGCCTCGATAAGAGGATAAAACTAAGTCCCTTCTGCCTGTCCCTGGTTGCCGAGCACACGGATGTTAAAGATCCCCCTTGCATTCAGGGAACAGGATAACCCATCCTACTACTACAAAATAATCTTGCTCCCAAAACTAATTTCAGAAACGTTGACTTTATGCTTGTCATCATGTTTGATAAATAAGTAAATAGATATATACCGTTAGGGACAACTGCCTGTACCTTAATGAACTAGAGCATTGTAATGTTAAATCAGAAATAAAAGTAAATTGTTCAGTTTTCAACAGTTAAGAACACAATTCAGAATACAACAGTTAGTACAACAGTTGTATACCTAACATATACATAATTGTAAGCATTTGTTTGGATCTAAAGAAAATGAAAAGTAATACTTTTTATAAAATGCTGTTTACTACAAGAATGAAGACACAGAAGCACAAATATAGTGCTTTTTCTTGTGTACGCACCTATTAAAACATAAAGCAAAATTACATGGATAAAGGAGCAACATATTTGAATTTACCTCTCAACATCCTAGACACGGGGCTGCACTCCAACTGGACAGACCCAAAGGAACCAGCAGTATGACAAATTCAGAAACTCTCTCTATAAAACCACTTGCCCAGTTTCTTAATTCTGACAGCGTAGCTGGCTATACTAAAAATGGTGCCATCATATTGCAGGCTAGAATTACAGTATGATAGTCATTTGCAGTCAGATTCACATTATGTATACATAAATATAAATGGAGAGAGAGAGGGAAGTGTGTGAGAGATGGGTGACATTAAGAAAAACACCTCCTGAGCACAGCAGACAAGGAGGAATCCCGCTAGACACCGAAGTCAGAGATGTGCCTTTCAAAACCCAGCCTTGCTAAGCTTTATTGAATTAATAGAGAGATAAGCTATGTACCTTCCTATGATCTCTTCCACGATTCCCAGTTCAAAATACAGGTTGGTTGTGTAGTCTTAAATTCCCACTTACTCCACAAGAACTGACATGTTCCTTTCTATCCAAGAGTTCTGCAAATAGAGCTTCAAGCACTACCCTGCACAACAAGCAGAAGTTCCAGAACATTTGGACAGGGCAGCTCAAAGAAACATCAAGGACCTCTGTTCCCAAAACTAAACCAATCTTTGTGGTTTTATATAAGTAATACACTAAAAACAAATCATAAGTGGCCAAAGTCTGTTCTCAATCAAACTTACATTTCCACACTACTACCCCAATTACTTTGGTTGATACGCTTTGGCAAAGAAGCTGTAGTATTCACTGCTACAGGATGAGGTGCTTTCCCAGTTGAAATTCCCTCCTTTCATTGTCTAAGCACTGGTTTTATTTCCCACCAGCCTTCGGTGTACTATAATTCTGTCATTTCACTTCACTTTGCACATTTTTCATCAACCTGAGTTACAGCTTGAAAAAAGTGCACAAGGAGAAAGGCAGCAATGGAGAAGGGCAGCAATGGAGAAGGACAAGCATCAGCATCTGTGTCATCTGCTCAAATCACACCTCCCATCAGTCCAGCAGCAGAGCATGAGCCAGGCACAGCTGTGAGTAACGCAGTGGGACAGACTACCAAAGGAACTACCAAATTTCTCATTGATGAGTCTTTAATTCCAGATTGTAGGCTTCTCTCAGAGACATACCCGAGTTCAGCTACAATTTATCAGACTTGACAGCAATTACTTACATCCTAGAAAGATGAATTTCCTCCACAGCAGGAATTACCAAGTGACATTTTGTGCTTTGAATTATGCAGGTGATCAGACCACTTACTTGTATCTTCTCTATGTGGCCTTGAAATTGGTGAGTCACAGCTGAGGCTACAGAATCTGATTTGATGTGGTCTAGACTTTCTAAATGAATATTTGACTTTCCAGACTAGTCTCTGGCTTAAACAGTTGTACAGTGCCACACTTCATCAAGGTACCAGTTCCTGGTTGACAAGAACATGTTTCTTAGCTTTGATTTAAGCCAAGTCCAAACTTGGTTTAGGAAACATTTAATGTATGCATAAGCCATAGTCCTAAAGTAAATTAATATTCAGATTTAGATTGTAGGAGGGAAGAAAACAAAACCCATTAGCATTTTCTCTCAATAACATTAATACATTAATTCTTATCAGTCCTAATGTGAGGTAATTTGAGACACTAGTAAGTGATTTTGTAATCTTTATTGTATTCTTTTTATAACTTTGAAGAACTCAGAATAAAAATTATGCTAGTGTAAGACTCAGGGAATTCAAATTTCCACAGCTCCCCACAGAAAACGTTGGAGGCTGGGGAAGTTAATATCTCAAGGGACACCAGCAGCGGAACACCCCCTGCGCTAATGGAACACGGCAATTCTCAATTATCAAACGACACAAAGCATTTTATTCTATTCCTGGCAAGTGGCATAATATCAGACATTAGAATCACATAATTTCATTTTTATAACATTTTTACTTTCCTTCCCCCTCATTTCAATTTGGATGCAGTATTAGGAGCCAATAATTCAAAAGCAGACAGAAATAGAAACCAGATCCTTGTACTATCCAAGAATAGCTTAAAAAAACATTTCAAAGGCTACGAAGCATTAACCTTCTCCTTTAACTTTAAAAATAAAAGTATTATATACTGGATCCTCAAGTCACATCTGAAATGGGATGAAGCAAGTTTAGAAGCAGATATAATTCACAGTAAATAAATACTTTGACAGAGGCATAAATAATACAGTTACATAAGAATTTCCAAGCATCGTTTGTACCCTGTGATCTCTTTGAGAAGCAGCACCATAGAGCACCCTGCAACCAACTGCAATGTGCTCCTTGTCTCAGTGCTTTTTTACACTGCAGGAAACAACTTAATGAAAAAAATACCATTTAGGCTAAATTTGAGCAGGGGAAACAAACAGGGACCAAACTCAGCCTTTCTGCAAGTATCACGCTTTTGTGGCAGCAAAGGGGATAAATGTGAGGCTCTATTTGGGCCTGAGCTAAAGCAAATTGAAGTCAGTACCATTAAGTAAAATTTCCCTACTTTGACTCAATCTGAAAGTCTCAACATTGACAAAAAAAATTTAGAATCTTTTTTAAATTTTCACAGATACAATACAGAAGCTCTGGCAAACTTCCGGTGACACCAGCACACATGAAATTCAAAGTGGCTAGTGAGTCAGTACTTATGCAGAGATTTTAAATAAATAAAAGACAATTTTTCTTTTAACACCTTGACTTTCACAGTCTCTCTTTCTCCCACCAGTTGTCTGGAATGACATTCTGAATTTTGCAGTGCTACTATCCAATCCAAGCTACTGTGAGATGCCATGTTCAAGTGTCCCTTCAAACACAACAGAAACCCATCCCCATGGGAGAATCCAGAGCATCTCTCCATAGCAGAGAAATAACTTGTTACCACTTTCACATTACTGCAAGAATTGTCAAAGGTGTTATGATCTTTTGACCAGTTTCATCAAAACAAACCACTTAAAATAATTGTGGGATGTTGCCAGCTGAAAATATGGGTATCAAGCAGTGAGATTTTTGGCTGTGTTACTTGACAGCTCAGCAAGGTCTCAGACACCTTGATATTACACGCATTAAAATAACGTACAGTACATCTGCCAGCAGACAAAACTGCTTTACACTAAAAAGGGAATATCCTAATTTCACAAACCCATACATTAGGTAAATACTAATATCAATGTTCCAGGAGTGCTGACAAAGACTAGGGTACTTTCAGTTAAATTGACCTCACTGTATTTGTGGCTTTAACTGAAAATAGCTACCTGGAATTAGGCTACAATTTATTGGCATATCATAATAATTTGAAGCATCCACAGGGGTACACAAAGCATGGAGGAGTAAAAGGAGCAAATTTTGCACTGTGCAGAGGTATGTACGTAGTAGGAGAGGAAAGGTGGAGAGCACTGGGTCCCTTTAGCCTGCAGAAGGCTCAGAGGGGATCCCATCCATGCTTATAAATAAGGAGGAGTGCCAAGAAGATGGGGCCAGACTCTTCTCAGTGGTGCCCAGTGACAGGACAAGGGGTAACAGGCACAAACTGGAACTCAGAAGTTCTGTCTCAAAACTTTCTCACTCTGAGGGTGACAGAGCACTGGGACAGGCTGCCCAGTGAGGCTGTGGAATCTCCTTCTCTGAAGATACTCAAAACCCTCCTGGAGATGATTCTGTGCAACCTGCTGTAGGTGATTCTGCTTTAGCAGGGGAGATCAACCTAGATGGTCTCCAGAGGTCACTTCTGTGATATGAAAACCTTAGTAGAAAAGTTATCAAATGCATGATTTGATATACTAGGATGGGTACTAGGTAAAAAGGGGGGCTACAAATCAAGCTGCTGGACAGTTAAACCGAATACCCATGGGCTGCCTGAGGTGCTGTGGGTATGAAGTAATTCTACTACCAAATCAGTTCATAGCTTAGCAGTCCTGACATTGTAAAGGATGGAAGACAGAACATTTAATAAACATACAGTGTGCAAAAACACAAAGAGAAACCAAGGAACTGTCATCATCTGCTTTGTTCCCCCTGCAAAACTAGCGTTGCAGGAAAGAGCCTGTACCACCCGTGGCACAGCCCCAGAGCGAGAAGCCCAGTGGGTCAGGCACACATTAGGAACCACCACTCCCTGCTTGAGGGACAGCACAAATTGCAGCTGAACTGAAGAAGCTATTAGCCATCCACAATCAAAAGAAAATCACATACAAAATAGACTTAGTAGGGGAAAAAGCAACCACGCTCAGCAACGGGATAACGTTTCTTAGGCTGCTTGTTTTTCTGGGAACTGTAAATAGATTTCTAATTTTAACACAGATCTTTAAAACTCTTCAGCTTTTAGGAGATCCCTGTACAGTTGTGTGCATCCTGTCCAAAATTATGCTTGTAAGAAGATGTCTTGGAAAAGAAAATTATATAGGTTTAGGGACACAGAAAAGTCTAGTGACTGGCAGAGAGCATGGGAAGACTTCAGAAAGCTAAGCAAAAGAGAGAGAAAACCACTGCTGTTTTTAACCCTTTCTGTTTACTATGAGGGTGGTGAGGCCCTGGCACTGCTTGCCCAGAGAAGCTGTGGCTGCCCCCTCCCTGGCAGTGTTCGAGGCCAGGCTGGATGGGGCTTTGGGCAACCTGGGCTAGTGGAGGGTGTCCCCGCCCATGGCAGGGGGATTGGAACTTGATGATCTTTGAGGTCCCTTCCAAACCAAAGCATTCTATGATATGAAAGCTAGGAAGCTCAGTTACATGGTGCAAGCAACCACTCCCACCTTCTGTTCCATATAGCTAGAGACTTTAGCTGGTTTTCCTATTATAAGCATCCTTGGAAGAAAGCCCTGAAAAGCACAGAAGAGCCACACTAAATCAGACCAAAGGTGCCTAGCATCCAGTCTGGGACTGTGGCTAATAGTGTATGTAGGGAAGCCCATAAGGTCTGGGATGATGGACTCTGATACTTCTTTACAACAATCTCCCAACTTCCAGTTCAGGGATAAGAGGTGATGTCACTGGATTTGATAATCCCAATTTGATTTTTCCTTCCTCCATGTGTCCAGACATTTTTTGAACATATGCTATTAGCTTCTTCTGTGCTCCCTGTCAGGGAACATCAGTGCTCAACTATTCAGTGCACAGAGGAATGCCATCTTCTGTCACCTCCTTGATCCATTTGGTATATTCCTTCCCAAAATGTCATTATAATGGAAAGAGAAAAAAGTATCTCTTACTTTCCTCACTACTTGCAGAGGAAAGAATAAAAATAAAATCAGATACATCTTGACCTCTTTGTACAGGATGACAAACAAATACTGGAAAAGAGGATTGGTACAGGATGGTGTTCTCTTAGCAATCTGGGAAACCAGAGTTCTCTCCTCCAGGAGCCAGATGTATCCCAAAGGCTACAGCAGACTATTAAAGCTGGTGGTTCTAACTGTAGCTGGTAGCAGAGATCACAAGGCTCGGCTTCCTAAGGCTAACATGAAAAAGTCAAGCCATTGCCTCAAGCATCCAAATGAGAAGCCTGTTTCAGAGGGATGGGATGCAACATCAAATACACTTAAGACTAATCAATAAAATTACTCACATTCAGAGGAGTTATGTGCATGCTCCAGTGTGTATTTATATCCAGCCGTTTAACAAGATTTTTATGTAAATGTTGAAAGAATACTCCTGAGTGAAACAAATGTACAACATGTTTTCACAGAAGACTCTTTACAACTGTGTTTCTCATGTGAACATGGCAGGCAATTAAATAAATATGCTAGGGTTAATAAGCACAGAGTTAGCAAAGTTAACGACTATAGAGCTAGTCCCAAGGAACAGAGCTGAAAGTAAAGAGGAAGTAACCACCGTACCACTGGAAGCAAAACTGCAGAGGTTTTGTCACCACAGGCTTCTGTATGGTCATATAACAGCATGTGATCCTGGGGGAGAGGCAGCAGAGCCTGCTTTACAGCAACCACTGCTGTGAGTACACAGCGAGCAGAGCTGACGGGTACCACAGGGCCTAGGAAAGGCACAGGCTGGTCTGGGAGCATCAGTAACCAGTAACACGTGGGGCTCAGAGGCAGATATCAGCCATTACATGTGTACCTCCCCATGCCAACAAGGAGCACAAGCCTGGCTGTGCTAACACACTCGTACTAGACATCTAGTCCACACTATACAGAACTATTTAAAAAAGCCTCTGAATTTAAGAGATATTCACCTATTTTAAACAGAAAGCTCCACTTGGATGCTGCTACATATCATGCATTACATTTTAATGCTTTTGCATGTTTCCATTTCATTATTTGGGGAAAGAAGTAAATGTCCTTTCCTGATAACCTTTCTTTGAACAACTGTGTCCCCAAAATAAACTGCACATCTTCAACAGCTGTGTTATATATACATATACCCCCCCACCCCACAAAGCCATACCTTTTCACATCCACTGTTTTAAAGTCATCCCTCAGTCAAAATCAGCCACATACCCAAGCTGATTTTCAACACTCTACTCGTTTGATGAAAAATCAGGCTGCTTTCAGTGATACAAACAAGACCATGCATATATTTAGTAAGGAATCCAAGATTTCTGGCTCTTACACACCATCTCACTTGGCTATTAACCTACTGAGCAGATCATACTATGTGTTTCCTCAACACAGAATGCAATTCAACATTTATGAAATCAAAATAACCAGACACTGATAACTAGAACAACTTCAAAACTTTAATTCTGATTTTTTTTCTATTTGATTTAGTTAAGATTTCTGTTTAATTTTTTAGCAGTTGATTGAACTTGTGAATTCTGCTTGCTAATAAATTGTACATCCTTCTTTTCAAACGTTATCCACAACACACCTGTTCCAAGCAGCATTTTCATTGACTTTTTAAATTAGAAAGTGTTAGTCTTCATATTCTAAGTTCTAACGTCAGTTTAAACCACTCAGGGATTTCACTCCACAGTGGAGTAGAGTGTAAGGGTCAAAGTGGACCTCCAACACCAGCCAGCCACCACACCACCTGATGCTACCTACCACTCCAGGCAATTATTTCAAGGAGGCAAGGGGAGAAGAATCTTAGTTCTCATGTATGTCCATGATCTGCTACTTGGGTAAGGATGCTAACATCTGCCCTAAAATTAGAAACACTTAATAGGCCAGATTATATTTTCAAGATGAAAATTAACTTTGCACTAGCTACTTTAAATTAAAAGAAAAACTGCTGCCATAGGGATGGGCATTGCCTCTACAATGCAGCCTGTATTTTTACAGTAGACTACAATGTATTGATGTGCACTCTGAATAACGTTGCAGCCATCAAGGAAACCACTGCCAATTACAGTCAAACTTCTACAGCTCCCAGCCTGTCAGCACAGGCTCCTGGTGTCTTTCTAAGTGAGGCACAACTGTACATCCACTTTGGTCCCTGTGGCCCTCCCACCTTTAGGCAGTGCTTCTCATGGAGAAAGCTGAGAGTGCTTCTGACCATCAGCAGACAGCCCCCTTGCACCAAAAGCAATGCTGATGCTGACCAAGCGAAAAAGAAATTAAGGAGAAAATGAGGGTGAGGAACTGAACAGAGTGAGACTCTCCAGCCTGGAAAAGAGATGAAGTTTCTAAAACAACAGCCACAGAGAAACAAAACTTCACAAAGGATCATTTTTTCTGCAGAATTATCTTCCTTCTGTTATGTTAGTGACATATTTTGCTTTCCTGAAGCTTTGAAATGTGTCTATCAAAATCCATTACTGCAGCAGCAGCCATTTCTACTAGAAGCCATTAGCCAGCAGGAAACGACAAAACTGTTCAGACACAAGCAAGAAAAAAGAGCAAAAATTAGAAATGTGCTAAGACAAAAACAGACTAAAAATATCAGTGAGCAACTTTCCAGATATAACTGAAATACAGTCATAGGAAACATGTCCAGCTTGTTTCCAGTCATAGGAAACATGTCCAGTATGTTGCTATGAAGCAACATACTCCATTATATATGAACAGAGTAAACTCTCAGGACTTGGTTGAAAAAGCTGAGACTACTTTTCAAGATCACAGGTGCACTTTTTTCTATGCTAATAGAGGAAGATCTGCTTCTCCCAGGCCAACAGTCACAGCAGCATGAAGAACTGTCCTAACTGTACAGACTGAAAAAGATTTGCTGTTTTTCATAAAGTCTTCGCTTTATCATAGGATTTATTTTGCCCCACCAAGTTAGCTCATTGTTAATACTTAACTGCATCCCAGAGAAGGGAGGGAAGAATTTTACCTTCTATTTGTATAACAGTAACTCAGGGCAGCAACAGTATCTTCAGGGTAAGGATGATCCAGCTAGTTTATTTGGAGTGTACTGGGCACCAAGACACCTTGAAAAGTCACTGGAAAAGATGAAGTCCTGACCACCCTGTGAATCGTTCCTACTGCTGACCACGAATGGCTCAAGCTGATGGGAGTTTTAACCCCACTCTAAAACGCTGTGTGCAGAAAACCTCACTGTACCTAACACAGAAGTGAAGGGTCGTGACACAGGCTAACAAGCAGACAGAGGAACAAGACAGCTCAGCCTTGCCATGACGTTGCATCTCTTTAATTTGTCATTCATTTGGCTGGACCTTACTAATTTGTAGGTCTTCAAAAATTAAGTGCTGTCAATTTTAAAAGGCCACAGAACACATGATAATCAGTTTTATCAAGGAAGATTTATAAGGAAGAGTAATACTTAGGAGATAAATCAAGCCTTCAGTGAATAACCCCAGGAATTTGCAATAAGAATACAGAGTCATTTCTTCTGTTTCTAAGTATATGTGCTCATTTCTTCTGTTGGGGATGTGGTGGTTCAACCCCAAGCAATGGGGTGTGATGTCAGGTGGTGAGGTAAAACAGCCCTGGCTAACTCAGCTCCCCTGTGCTGGCTGCTTGGGGAGGTTAAATCTGGCCTGGCCAGAACCAGGACTAGGGATTTTTCTAAGTTTTTTTTTTCCTATATTCTGCATGGCTACTTAATGCATGTGACAGGGACCTGCTCTATGTCAGGTTCCATAACCCAGGGTGATCACAGTTCACAGCCAAGGCTCAGAGACTGCTTAATTCCTACAGCTGCAGATTGGGGGTGAGTTTGTACATGCCCCGAGAAATCAGGACAAAAACATCCTGACCATTTCCATTAGGCTGACAGGACATTCTGTCTTCAGAACTGTCCCAGCCAGCCAGGAATGTCTAGACACATTATGTAGCTACTATAAACCCAAAGCTTCATCTGTACCCCAGTTTTTCGTGCTGCCAAGCTACTGCTGAAACTGCAAAGGAAAGAGCCTATGTCCAGTAGGTTACACTGCCCATCTGCTGCAGAGACAGCAGAAAAAAATTCTTACTTATATGAGCAAGACAAAATTTTACCCAAAATGGTGATGCAAAATGTTTCAGTTCTGGATAACAAAAATCATTAACTCTTAGTAGCAAGAAATCCAAGGCCAACAGACTGGGTAGAGTTACTTGGGTCATCTGACACCAAAACTAAAACCAGGCTTGGGCAAGTAACTCAGTATGTGGACGATACCCAATTTGAATTAATTCACGTGTCATCTTCATCTAATATTAAATATGTAAGCAGTTAATGTAAAAAAACATTCAGTTTGAAAGTGCAGCAGAAGAATTTTCTCCCTTTTTAAGAGGGAGGAACCTCCTCCTGAAATCCTAAGAATTGGAAGCCAAACTTGGAAAAACACTGTTTAAAAGGAAGGCATAATCAAGAACAAGTGTTACTAAGATTCAGAGAGGGGAAAAAAAAAAAAAAGAAAATTCAGAGCCAGTTAAAAGGAGGTTCACAGAACATGTAGTTTAATGTTGCTGTATCTGAAATTTTATACATAAAGCAGCAAGGAGCTAAGGTAGTTGAAGGGCAGTGCTAGGGAAGGCAGTTATGCAGATGACTGAAGTTTGGATCTTCAGAAAATAGGACTCTCACAACCACTGAGCCTGGAATCATGTAAAGGAAACTCTCAAAAGACTGCTGAAGGACTAGAAATTAGTGATCGAAATTCATCACCAATGATCTTTGCATGTATCATATTGAAAGTGTGAAGAAACAACATTAATATCATATTATGGCATTCATGAGGCCATAATTAAAAGGCAGGGTCTTGTCTTAGCATCTAAACTTCAGAAAAGATACAGACACATGAAAGGAAGAAGTAAAAAACAGGAATATGTCAATGCACAAGAGAGTCTAATTTATTTTAAAAAATAATAGTTTCATACATACTTCCCTGGCAGACAGACTTCTAGTATGGGTTTGCCTCCTTATCCAACAAAATGGTTTGGCTCATTCCAGGGATTGGAAACTGAAGTTACGTAACCTCAAAACAGAAGTAAGTTTTGCGAGTTACTGTCACAAACATTTGGAACAGCCTGTCATCTTATGTGGTTGGTTATAGATCACTGGAAGAAATTCAACCAAGACCAAATAACTTTACAGAAACCTTGTTGAAACTGAATGAACAATTACAAACATGCTGTAGAAACTGTTCAGCTGGGATTATACAAGGACAGTGGTTCCTCTCACCCCTAGTTGACAAAGCTATTTTAAAAGTTTCAGATTTCAGTGCATCATGGCATAATTTATCTGAGACTCACTTAAGTGCTTCTGACATTAAGGACCAGTGTAGTGACTCTGAGTGACCAAAAATTACAACATTCAGTTCAAACCAAAGTAAATATATTTGCAAAGTTTTAAGGAAAACAGGTAGCTTGGCATGCTATATTGTTGAATATTATCCCTGAAGGGTTAATTAAAACCACTTGGTATTAAGCCACCTGTTATTTTCAGTGGCACATTTTAAGTGCTGCAAGTTGCAATAGACATACCAGAGATAGGTCAACCAAAAAGTAATCATGGGTGGTTCAAATAACCAACCCACTTAAAGAGCATCCTAGGTAGACAGGATCACAGATGTGCAAGTGCAGTCCACTTCGATTTCCCCACTCTTTTTCATATGAGTTACAGATAGACAAACACACTACTTGCATGAATTTCGTATTTCAAATTCTCAACCGCAGCAAAAAACTGGGTGAAAATATCAATGCATACAAAATTTATGAAAAGCACTTCCTATTTCACTAAAGTCTTCATTCAGTTCACAGTTGGGTAAAGATACAGACCTTTTTCTTTTTTTTTTTTCCCCAAAACCTCTGATCCACTCAGAAGTCTAAACATGTTAGGAGAACAAAGGTAAACATTCCAGTTACCTGAAAGACTAAAAGCGAACATAGTCTTTGAATGTAACACCAGGAAAAATATCAAACAGTGACATAGGGACTTAATATTAGCTCTGAATTCAGCAATGGTGAAGCACATGCTGGGATGTGTGCACGCTCCTGGTGTATACATTTTGTGAAGGATCTGTGGTGCACCGGAGTGCACTTCAAAAAAGATCCATAAAAAGGAGCTCGACACCAGAAAGCAGGCTTCACAGGAAGACTTAATGATAAGAAAGACTAGGGTGTGCAGATTGAAATGTATTTCACAAAGGTGGCAAATGTTATTTGATTACCAACCAAGTATCTACAGTGGAAGAAGTTAATCAGTAGTAAAGATCTTTAGGTCCATGGCATGACAAGGCTGATATTCACATGTTATCTCCGCACCTGCCTATGACATTTATGATAAAAACAAACTGAAGTGAGACAAACACAAACATGGAATAAGAGACTTATTTTCACCAGAAAATCTACCATGCCACCAAGGAGATTATTTACCATTTGAAATCTAAAAATAAGAGGGGATCACCCAGTCCAAGTCATTGCCTTGAAGCCTACCAATTTCATGCAGGAATTCGTAGGTAACTCTAGGTAACTTGCATTGTACAAGGGTTTGGTCTTTTGCTCAGGAAATTACTGCACAGAATTTTTTCACAAAAGATATAACCAAGAAAGTCTGAGTTACTGAGTAATAACGTAAAGCCATACAGCTTCTTGTGCAGTCCCTCTGTCTGCTACCCATGCAAGATTTTTAGCTCCATCAGTTAGTAATTCAGCTGGT
This sequence comes from Zapornia atra, assembly GCA_013400835.1. Taxonomy (NCBI): domain Eukaryota; kingdom Metazoa; phylum Chordata; class Aves; order Gruiformes; family Rallidae; genus Zapornia; species Zapornia atra. The sequence continues at coordinate 54,521 of VZTU01006201.1, read as the reverse complement.
GCCTTTGATTTTTGTTTGCTTCACCTTGAAATACTGACAATCTTGGCATTCTGCAAAGGTAGAAGACTGTGAAAGAGCAGCTGTAGACTATTACCATGATATTACAGTGAACACAACCATGAAGACTTCCCTGAAAGCAGAGGAAAAATGACCTGAAATAAAACAACAGACTGATGGAATATGTCTGGCTGTTCCTTTTGTAAAAATGGATGGCAGAATCATTTTGCTTTTTTTTGTGTTAAAAACATGACTCTGCTTTTAACATTCATAGTAGGTAGGACTAGTTGGCACTACAGTGACAGTGAGAATCATTTTTCCTAAGAAATAAATAATTATTCAGCATCATTATTCATAAAAAACCAATTATTTCAGATGCCAAAGTGACAGACATAAAACTATATCTTTTTCTTGCTCTTAATGAAAAATGTGTCTTTATCCAACGGCAAGCCAACTGATCTTAATCAGAACAAGCTGTGGATGCAGAGGGTGATGGCTCTTACCTGTGTTAACAACCCAGTAAATATTCCCTTCCCATTTAAGCAAAGAACCCCTTGGAATCAGCTAATAACAGAATTTGC
>VZTU01006201.1:16527-53917 GCA_013400835.1 Zapornia atra | reverse complement strand
GCAAAAAGGACCATCCAGACTGAAATATTCTTATATTGTAAGAAACCTGGAGACTGCAGAGATGGAGACTGAAGGCAGAAGGCAAAAGAAAAAAATGCTTGAAAACAGCTTTTTAGTAATTTCTGATTAAATAAAAATTGATGTTTTAAAATATACTTTATGGTGGATGATGAAGAAATGAGGGTTCCTTGATTCTGTGATTCTTACATTAAAGTTTTTTTCTAACACTACCACACCCAGTAGAGCTGCCTGTGAATCGAGGTGCAACTGAATTAGAGAAGGATAATAAGCATCTTTCTTGAAGAATGCAATAGGAATGGTTCTGTATTTCATTAAATTTACCTTCATCATGCCTCTAACAACAGAGTTGTGATACAATTCGCACATCACTTCATCTTTCTACTGACAAAAATATTTCCCTATTTCTACCAGGCACTGATGGGACCTATGCAGCAGTCCACAGCAAGAAAGTTCCAGTATATCTTTCTGGTCTATTAAAACTAATAATCAGTTCTACTGTTGTGACAATGCTGACATGTTAAAAAAATGTGGATTTTACTCAGTAGGGAAATTACCATTGTTGCAAGAGAACTCAGACTGAACAGATTCTCAGTAGATAACAAACGAGATCCACAGGGCTCACTCACCCCCATCTGTCTGATTTCCCCAAACCTCTGTTGTTTTCTTTGGCTGAGGAGTCTCACCAAATTCACTAGATGATACACTGGCAGCACTGTTTGTATGCCTGCATCAGTCTTCACATAAAAGCAGCTTGCTTTGTGTATGTCAGACCAGAGAGGCTTCTGGTGTTCAATTACTTGGACAAATGCTGACACATCTTTTTGATTACCACAGGCCAGATTATACCATCCACTGTGGCATTTTCCTCAGCTTTCTCCTCCTCAGGTAGTCCATACTTTTTTGACATGACTTACGAGGTATGATGTCCCATAAGTATTTATGCAGCACTTGGGAAATGATGTCTTCACCATGAAGAGGAAAGAACTCAGGTACCTGTACTTAACAGGGTAACATACAGACTTCAGGTTACCTTCCTTCACTACTGTTCTACCTAGGCCAGGTAGCAGCAAATTATCTCATGGACCAACTTTTGTCACTTTTATCCTCATCTAAGTGTGAAAATACCTTCTGCCAGAAAAAGTGACACAAAATGGACTATCAAAGAATCCTTTTCAGTATTGTCTCCTCCTGGAGGCATGTAAAAACATTCACTAGGAAGATGGGTACATCCAAAGAGAGTGGTCTTGTACACTTTTCTGATTGAAGACAAGTTTTACAATGTACTGACCTCATTTCTTCAGCCTTCATACCAGGAATGCTGTTAAGTTCATGCTGAAAATTAAGGTGGCATTTCAGTACCATTGAGGTTTAAGTCTTTCTAATCTGTTTCTGATCCAGGACCTTGAACCAATAAGCTAACAGATTCAAGGTCAGAGTGTTCATTTGAGAGTGAAAGACTTAAGACAGCCAAACTTACTGGGGTTTTTTTGTTGGTTCTCTTATTGTTGCTTGCAGCATTACAAAGAAATCAGGCTCTCAAGCCTTTCTTCCTAGCATTGTTTTTTAAAATATGGTCATTAAAGTCTAATGACCCTGCAAAGCCACTAAAGAAACACTGGGACTGTCGTTAACCTCCTGAGAAATGTAATTTCTCAACTTCTCAATACATTTTTAGGGGAAAAAAAAACCCAACAAAACAATGTTTAGAGTGCTCAGCACCTATCAGTCACAAGAGAATTGAACTTTCAAAGTCTCCAAGAGATGAGCTCTGCTTCCAAAAACAACTTGCGAATTTACAGTCATGCTTTTTGACCTCCTTTTCTGATTTTCCAGTGAGAATACACAACCTAAAAAAATTGGAATTTAATTATAATAAGGATTCATAAATCAAAATTCCATTTTGGTACAGTCTATCATACAGGGTAAGCCCTGGAAGTCTTTTCAGAGATGACACATGTATACTAGTTTGCCTACCTTTCTTTATTGACATTTCTACCAGACAAATACTGTAGACGAAGTGCATACAAATACTTAAGAAAATCGAAGTTAAGACAACATTTAAACCTAATATATTAAAACACTGACCTGGAAATGGCTTAGCTAAATACTTGCATCTAACAGCATCAGACACAATGCTTACTTGGTCAAACAATTTGAAAGTTTGTTCCTGCCATAGACCTGGGTGAGAAGATGGCACACCCAGGAAAAAATACTTGCTCCTAATGCTAGCAATAGCACACACACAACCTCACAGAAAGGCGTTTCTCAAGTACCCTACAGACCAGGTAACTTAGTTTCCAATGGAAAAAAATAAATTAATTCTTATTTCTGAATTCAATCATTGGTATTTATATGATACACTAATATGGTTGGACAAACATAAACCTGATTTTGCCTTGTGCAAAGAAGCAAGAGTACATACTAATTCTGAGATTTCAAGCTAAGTTTGTATGGGTGGAAGGAGAAGTGAAAACATCTGTAGAAAATCATGAATACAAAAATTAGGTAGTAGCCACGAATATAAAACAGAAATGAAGGGAAGGAATAATAATTAGGAAAACCCTGAGTCATGTTTTGGGACTCTTGGGGGGCGCCTAATCACCTTACACGTGAACCTTGCTAGAGCAAGGCCTCAGGTTGAAATTGCTCAGCAATACAAGGCTCAGTGATGATTTCACAGACTAACTCAGAAGCACTTCCTTGGAGCCTGTGCAACCCCACTGAAGTAAACCCTGTGTAAGCAAGAGGAAAAAGTAACCTTTTATTAACCTTCAGGATTTATCTTCAAAGTATTCCATTTTCCTCCTGCCAGCTTAAGAGTTAGACATGGAACAAGCAGCAAGATATGCTCCCTACCACATAATGTTTCAGTTGGGCTTACTTAAAATACCTAGTTCTCAAATCAGGTGTTTTTTCATCCCATCCAGGAATAAAATTATATAGAAATCAAACTCAGTTACCAACTGTAGCAGTAAAACAATTCTCAAAAATTATGTCCACTGCTGGAGTTTCCAGCTTTAAAAACAGGTCTAGCATTTTCACTTTGGGTAAACTGGACACCTTGACCCTAATGTGGCTTCCTATAAGCCAGCATTGGCAAGAACTTTGTTAAAAGTAAAAAAAAAAATTTTTTTTTAAAAAAGCTACTTAGTGAAGAATCAAGGGTTTGTTAGCTTCTTCATTAAATGGAAGGAAATAGATCATATGCAAAATGCATGAACTGGGACCAACAGAGATGAATAATGTATCTGTTACTTGTTTGCATAATGGAGTTATTTGATCCACTTTCAATTCTTAGGCAAAGCAAAAGCAAAAAGTAATGGTTTTCCCACCTTCTTCCAAGAAAGACCTCACCAGCTGATGTCCTCCCAAAGGCCACAGGATGCTATAGAATACTAATAAACTTCCAGGCAGTGTGGGGACACCTGTCAAACAGCATAGCTGCTTTTGCCACTTGCACTGGGAAGATACAAACCAATGACTGGGCATCCACCTGATTTAGTGAGAGAAGCTCAAGCACTCATGCAGAAGGTAGCAGACAAGATGTCCATTTGTGCTCCCGTGACAAGAAGGGAGAATTTCCACAGGGGAATGAGAACAAAGGCTTTTCTGAGAGGTTATTTTCATGGATTTAGGATCCTTTTACCCATAAAACCCTGTATTTTTCTGAACTTTTAATACAGTAGTTTCTCCATAAACAACTATTTTGGAAAATTTTAGAAACTTCTAAATGTTTTTTAAAGCCTTAATCATTACTTTCTAAATTTTAAGGCTGTCTGAAAACATTCCATCATTTGTAGGGCAACATTCTGCAGAGAGAAGTTCAGTCCTAACATGAAGTCAACAGCAGGCCTCTCTGCTAAGAAGCAAAGCTGAACATCTCAGAGCTACACCGGATCAGCTTCTGTTGACTCTACAGGTGGCAGTCATGTTTGTGCATGTACACACAGCACTGCCAGTCTGTATGGGCTTACTGCAACTTTTACACAGTCACAATGGTCTTGAAGCTCCTGCAATTAGATCTCTCCAAATACTTTTCCATTCCAGTGTCCGAACCGAAAGTATGTTGCTTGGATTGGCCTGAAATCTTCTTTGAGCTGTGGAGGACTAAAGGAGGATGGTGAACACTGATGTCCTTGCCAGGAAAAAAGCATTCCCAGTTTCCATCACCTCCCTTGAGACAACTGTCTGTCTTTTGCTTCAAACACCAAAAGCAAAGCACTACCCACAAATACAGTCAAGAAGATCGTTATGCCTGGGTTTTTTTTGTTTGGTTTAGGATTATTTTTTTTTTAAAATCTTTTATTAAACTACTCTTGAAAGGGTGACATGTCCCTCAAAACCAAAAGACACACTTCTGTGTCTCTTCTGCAGTCATCTTCTGCTAGGACATTCTGCAGGAAGGGATTTTCAGCCTCTCAACTACGTTAATCCGCTTTCACGTAAAGGAACATAGTATTTAGACAGAAAGCTGCTGGAATACAGAAACAACCCTTTTTGGGAAGAGGAATTCCCTTTGAAATTGCAACCAATTTTTCTACCCACACTCACTCACTTCAGTACCTCTTTCTGGGACATGTTGGGGTAACTATTTCCCCTATTTTATATTTTTAGATTACTGTTACAATCAACACAGAGAAATACAAAACAGTTTTCAGTGTCTTCCAATTCAAGGTGCCCTTAAGACAAAATGTTTCATAATCTGAGTAACAACACCAGGGTTTTGCCCTAAAAATAGGCCTTTGCATTCTTTTAGACTTACACAATTAATTCTTTGATCCTGGCATCTTCAGCCACAAATAATGATGATGTACTCTGTAGTACTACAAATAAACGCTGTAGTAGTATGACATTTACAGCCAAGCCTCAGTGAGATAGGAGTAAAACAAGACAACTCTTCAAGCACCGCAGACTTGTTTGTCCTTGTTTCATCCCATAACATAAGTTAACAGTTGTCAAATACCTGTGGTCCTTCAATTAGTGCTTAAAGTCAGTACCAGGTCCCTCAGAAAGCTTGATCCAGCAGCTGAAGGCTGCCTGGCCTGCCCAAACTGCTACCATGGCTCTCATGTAGGAACTCAGGGTGAGGGCAGATATGGTGTACATAAAAACCCTGTGATCACCTATGGACAAACCAACTTTATAACTGCTCAATATAATTTCTATGGGAACAGCTTCTAATTCTGCTTTTTCTGAAAATTTCTTCAGAATCTTTCTCTCCAGTAATGGAATACTCCCACTGGAGGAAAAAAGTCATTACAGAACAGCTTTGGCATTACTTTCATTCTGGATAATCTAAAATTAACATTAAAACAAGAGATTTTCCAATAAAAAAGCTGCCTGATAGCAATGTATATACAAGAGAAGTCTAAATTTAGAGTCTAAAATAGTTAGCTCTACCTTTGTTCTAACAGTATGTACATGGTGCTGTACTGAATAAAAATTGCTTAATGAAAACCGTAACATCAGTAGGACACAATTTTTCTCAGTGTTTACATATTTGAACTTTAATAAAACAGCTCTTTCACCATCTGATTTTAGTTAATATCCTCACTACGCTCTCTCAAATAACTATATCCTAAAGTAGGAGGCTGCTGTTATTTATCTTTCATTACACTTACTTTTTTAGCTAAGGAACCTGCTGATCTCTTTTCCCCATTACTTCTCATACCCGAAAGCACCTTTTATCAGTAGAAAACTGTAGTAAATTTTAAGTTCTAAGAGGAAAAAAAAACCAACAACAAAAAAAAAAATAGGATCTTCTCATTGTGACCTAGAAGATGCTGAGATGTGTTTTATAAAGCAGAAGCACATAGTGCAATACAGCAACAGGACAGCACGCAGCTCCTCTGTCAGAATTCGCTTGGGTATACCAACCAATTGGGCATTAATGATTTAATTACTTCAAACATGACTGTATACAGACAAATACAAGCCTGCTTTTAAATTACTGGCCTTATACAACAGCTAACTTAATGTCATGACTTTTCACGGACAGATGTTAAAATAGTTGAACAAACATTCACTTTGGTCATTATAAATATTTCCAATGACAGACATAGGAAAGCAGAGGTTTTTTCCAAGCTTCCTATACAGCATCCCTGACTTCCTATCCAGCATGAGTAAAGAAATCATCCAGAATGGCCCAACCAGGTCTAAATTCATCCCAGTATTCTTAATTACCATCCTAAAAACTTGCTTTGTTATTGATAACCTGATTCATTACAGAATATTTTTTTAAAATACCTGGAAAGAAAACCAGGAAAACCATGGGCCTTTCCCATTAAGTGGCATGTTCTTCTTGGCTGGAATATGGTCTGATTTATTGCTATGCTCTTGAAGTCTGATTTACATTTGCTTTTAGGAATATTTATATGACCATAAAAATGCCTGTATTCCTTATATCTGTGAGATAGAACCCATCCCACATTTTTCCCAGCACAAGCAGGGTTTTAGGAGTGAAGTTCTTAACATTTGTCTCCATCAGAACTAGAGCAACTCGGGCACATAGTAGCAATTACTGTCCTTATCTCAAACTCCTCGTGCCCCACACTGGGTGGGGACTGACTGAAATCCCCATTCCCCAATACCTCCCCTCATGCTACCCTGGGGGGTTGAAGGGAGAGAAATGATTAAAAAAATTAAGCCTGTGAAGAAGGGAGGGGTTTCTCTTTGTGTGTACAGTATAATAAATTAGATGGGGTTTTTACTCCATGTTGAGTAAATGTTTTACTCCATGTTGGCCATGATGCTAATTATGGAATGATCTCTCCTGGTCCTTATCTTGACTCCCAAGCCCCTCAATATATATTTTCTTCCCTGCCCAGCTAAAAAGAGGAGTGATAGACTGACTTTGGTGGGCATCTGGCCTCCAGCCAGGGTCAAACTGCCATAAACATTCACAAAGTTCATGTCTGTAGCTTTTCCTCTCCAAAAGCCAAACTAGTAATCTCAGACAAGTACCCAAAACCTATCTGTTCTTTTTCTTCTCACAGACTATCTTCAGGGAGAGAGAGATGTGACCAGCCCAGTGGTGCCCCACATGAGGCTCTCAGGCTGTCACAGCACCCCAATGCATTGCCTCGTTTCTCTCAACAAGATGTGATGTAGCAAATAAGATTAATTTGTAATCAAAATGTGGTGGGGATATTTAAGAAGGTGCAAGGAAAATTGTCAGGCCCACTGGATGTTATCCCTTGATTTTCATTACAGAGACAAGCTTAATAGGAATTAGGTTCTTAACTGTCCTCCAAGCCAACAAGTCTGAGGAAGATGCATGAAGAAAAAAAAGTTTCTTCTACTGTTGCTCTATTTTTATTTGGCTGTACTAAGAGTTTTCATATATGTATGAGCAAAACCAGTTCAATATAGAGACAAGCTGCTGATGTGGCAAGCCAGATGCTGCCATTTCTGCATTTTCACCTCTCACAGGAGAGGCAGAGACCTTTGTGGTACCCACCTGCAGCCACTCGTCCTGCACATCCCTGGGAACACACGAGCCTTTGCTCCATAGTCCAGCAACCAGCAGTTCTACAGCAACCACATTAACTCCTATCTTCTTAACATTCATTATAGAGAAGTAACATTTTAAAGTTTTAAATAAGTTTTGCATTTTTTAAATGTGTATTAGGCTGTTAATGGCAAAAAAAAAAAGAAAATCACAATTGAGTGGCTGAAGCAAAAAGGAAGCCAGTTCTGAAGTCAAAAGCTCTCTAGTGGGATTAAACTAAATGAAATTGTACCAGACATTGTATAATTGTCCAGGTTTGGAAGCCAACTTAGTTTAGAAAATACAAGAGAGAGATGAGATATTTACTATACTCCAAAAACCCTCAGCAACCGTAATAGTAACAGAACCAAAGGTACATATGATTAAATGATTCAGCACTTCTGACCTATTGACAATATTTCAAGCCGAAGGGAAGTAATTAGAGACTATAATCTGACCAACTATGTAACACAGACCACGCCACTTCAAACAAGCCACCACCAGATCCTAACACCATAAGAATGGCTAATAAGGGTCTCCCAGAAAGGCGTCTGGGTCTGCATTTGAAAACCTGTGAGAGAATCTGTATTTGGATTTGATTTCCCCAGTTAACAGTGCAAATAGCACCAGCCTACACTGTGCTTGCACTCACAGCCATCAGGGCAAAATAAACACAACCAAATGCTCATACCTTCATGCCCTCACCCTCCTGAGCGGCCTGGCGATAGCCAGCAGAAGGGACTTCACAGAGTCCAGAGAAGAGCAAGGCCCAGGTCCAAGGCAGAGGGCAGCACTCCTCCCTGCACACCTGAACACTTGCTTGTACAATACACACGTATTGGTTTCAAAACTCACTTCAACCCTGTGAACTCCAGCATATTAAGAAAACAAAAACAATAGGAAGACAATAATAGCAAAGATCAGACATACAGTTACAAAGGAAAGCTGAAACTCCAAAGCATTTCACTGGCTAGTCAGCCTAGAGAGGAGAAAAACAGCTAAGGCAGAGAGTTGCACACTAATACCTTTGTTTACATCTGCATACTTCCCCAAACCAGGCATACAATCTAAAGCTAAAGCTAGGCTAAGCTAAGGATTCCAATTTAAAATAAGACTGCAGACTCAAGAGCATAATTTAATATAGTTGGGTTTTGCTGCATTTTTTCAGAAAGGCAAAGTGTAGTGAAGGATTTGATGGTGGGGGAAAGGTAAAAGGGAAAGGCTGTGACTGTCCCAATTAAGACACTGTATCAAAAGGCAAAAATAATTATTGGTACTTTTCAAGGTGACCCAAGAGCCCCAGGGTCCCATTGTACCAGGCACCTGACAGTCAGATTTCACCTCCACTTCAATACATTGTCAATGAAAGAAATCTTTAAAAACACATTACTACAGTGGTGGCTCTCAATACAAAGCTGCTTCTTGTGACATCAAATACAATCACTGTGATGTCTGCAGTCATTCCAAAAACGAAGGGAAATGCCACTAGTAAGGTAAGCAGGTATTTTATTTCAGAAAATAAAAGGACTCTCCTTTCCAAAAGGGGAAGCAGAAACAAAAGACTTTTTTCAACCCACACTGAGGTGCTCCAGAAGTCAGAATGAATGGCTGCCAGACACCAGTCTGACCCCAACAATTTGGACCACATCCACAGAGCTATACTTACTAAGAGTATGTTGCTTGTACTGATGGTTAAATTGAACAAGATGATCAATAGCACCTGAGAAAGTGATAAAGGAAGAATGATCCACTGAATACTGAGCTGATTAGCCTCTGTTACACGAGTGAAGAACATATCTCATTTGCTTTCATTCTCCCTCCAAGACCCAAAATGCTTTGCCATAGAGGATACTCCAAAGAGCTGGTCATAGAACAAGGCACAGCAGGGGCTCTCGAGGCCAGCACAACAGGTCAGCAGCTCTGCTCATCTTTGCAGAGATCAGACATTACTGCCTCTGTTCTTCAGGACCAAACAAGGATTAAAATCACGTTACTGAGAACTGTCTGCATGCTCCAGACCAAAACACCAATTCCTAACTTAAAGCTATTGTTATGAAACTGTACAGCTATGGAGCATCTGAATGGATAGCTATAAACATGCTTGGCACTTGTAAGCCAAAATTATTTGGGTTTCAAGGTAAGAAATAAGGAAAAAGTCCAAGGACAGCTCTTTGTAGCAGTGTTTATATCTTTGGAGGAAACAGGGTAGAATAATACTACAAAGGCAATCATTTGATGCTTGCCTCTGACAAGTGAGACACTATTTGTCTGCAAATAAGAGTTAATGTTAACACAACGTTAACAGTGTTATTCTTGTCATGTAAGTCTCCCTAAAAAGGTAAGTATTCAGCCATTATATAGAATTCATCCTTTTCAAGCCCTCTTCTTCCATCACACTTTTCTCGGTAGGATGTTGAAGCCTGGAGCTCTCAAGGGGAGCCTTCTGCAGCCACAGTATCCTACTGACATACGTGGTGCTTAACATACCACCTTTGCTTTCTTTCATGCATCTGAGAGACATTACTGTGAAATATATATACATTTAAACACAGAACTAAATCAATGGCTATAGAAAATTCAAAGAAGGGAAGACCTCAAAATCAATGCATCTCTCAATTCTTCCACATGTTCCAATGTTGTTATTGCACTGCTAAATGGTGATGAAGACAGATATACAGATAGAGAAAAATATTTCTAAGGTGGGTGCAGTACAGTACAACGATAAAGATGCAAAATGTGACTCCTTATAATCATGTAATCACAGAAGAAAATATTTTTAGGTTAAACTTGTAACAAAAATTACTTACAACGTATGAATTTTGTTAAGCAATGTTAGAAAGCAGCTAGACTAATCCACTGATGCATAATTAAAAGAAACTCAATCACCTATGGAAATGAAACATAACTGGAATATGCATTAAACCTGTAAAAATAATTCTTCTTTAAGTGGCTTACTGAGTAATACTTTATAAAAATTGCTTCTTATAATTACACAGACTACGCAGCAATAAAGTGATCCCTTAGGAAGCAATCATTATTACGGAGTCCTATACTGCAAGAAAACCCAAACTTCAAAATTAAACTTCATTCCATTACCAAGAAAAAAACCCTCAGTCTTGGAGTTTTTCATAAAAATATTCTAGAAGATTCATATCAGGATGTTTGGAGCATTTTATTTAGACATTTATTTCAAACGAGCATCCTATTATTTATCCATATAAAAATTCTGTGTAACTGAACTACCAAGAAGCCAGTCTAAGGCAGTATTCCTTTGAAGGGCTCTGGAACAATATGAATTCAAGAGTTTAAACTCTACAGAGCAGCAAATGTTTGCTCTCACATGCTTAAAATGAATTTGTGCCATGTCTCATACCTAACAGAATATGAATGTGTTTTGAGGTCTTATGAAAGTTCACAAGTTCCTGTGTGCTGCTTTACTTGACTTCCTTTCTTAGAAGGGAGACAAGCTGTTTTGGCTGAGCTAAAAAACACAATGACTATCCAATGGCATAACAGACTGATGGAACTGGACAAATAGTATCAAAAGGAAAAAAGAACATGCTTTTGGTGGGCCTTTGCCTGGTAGATAGGTTTCTAGAATTGCTCAAAATTTTATCACCAAGCTGTTTTCTGTTACCAGGGACTTTCTCAAAATGCTTTTCTCTCATTTTTCCCCCCATAAAAAAGGATTAAAATTAATTCACATTTTTAATCAAGTTTTATCAGTCTTTCAAATTACACCATATCCTAGACCAGCTCCCTAAAACACATATTTTCAAATTTCTAAATTAATACTTTTGAAAAATATTAATTCAGGAAAATGTACTGGTGGTGTTGGCTTCACTCTGTTTCAGGATGAAACCAAGTATTAAAGCATGATAGTTGCAAACAACCCAGTAGAAATTTACTAAATAGCCCTAGGAATTCTCCTCTCTCTCTAGGACAGTATCCTATACATTGGAGACTAATGTACTCTGGTTAGAAGACTCACATTTTATAATACAGCTTATGTTATCCAAATAAAGCCCACTATGATTACAGATTTCCCATCAAACCTTTAACAATTAGATACTTATGTAACATATATGAAGGGCCAAAACTATTCCAACCCTAGCTCAAGCAGCAAGCCAGTACCATCGTTCAAAAGCTTAATGTTATGTTTTCTAACCTGCTTTTGAAGTTCTGAAAGTAAATAGCTAAGTTTGTACCTATTAACTAAATAGGTAACTGAATATACTTACTTCATTTCTCCTATTATAGTAGGAGAAAGAAGTGTTGAACTTGTTATAGAAGATGTATCAAAAAGAAAAGATTTCTCCAAACAGCTCACACGCAGATCTTCAAACACTTAGAGGAAGTTTAAAAGAAACAACTGTTGAGCAAAAGTAGTTGGGAATGGAAAAGAGTCTTGACATAAGTGTTGGGGAAGAAAAGAATAAACCCAGAGTGGAAATAGAAAGCTCTAAAGGGACACCATATTCTCCAGATATAAATCAGTCAGGAAAAATAAATCCTGTGAAAAATGAAAGAACTGACCACAGACTCACACATCAGCTGAGGCTGGAGGGCACCTCTGGAGACCATCCAGTCCCAGAGCAGGCTCAGCTACAACATGCTGCCAAGAGCCATGTACCTTAGTGTTCTGACTGTCTCCAACAATGGGGACTCCACCGTGTCTGGATGCTCTGTTTAGCATCTGACTACTCTCACAGAGTTTAAAAATGAAATTTTCTTTTTCTGTTTGCTTCTCTTGCCCTGTCACTGATTACCCTGAGAAGAGTCTGTCTCTGTCTCCCTTCCACCTTTCCATGAGATATTTACACAAATTCCATCAAATTTTCTCTTCTACAGGCTGAACAGTTCCAGCTCGCTCAGCATCTCCTCATTCAACAGATGCTTGGAACCCTTAGTCATCCTGGTGGCCCTTCACTGGACTCATTCCAGCACATCCATGTCTTTTGAACAGAACTGGGCACCACCCCACCAGATGCTGCCTCACCAGGCTGGGTCTAAAGAGGAAAGACCATCTTCCTCAAACAGCTGGTAAAGCTCTGGCTAATGCAGCCCAGGAGGCTGTTGGTCGTCTTTGCCGCAAGAGCACATTCCTGGCTCACGGTCAACTTGACATCTACCAGGACCCCCTGAACCTTCTGTTTTCCATGCACTCAGCCCCATAGCCTGTACTGGTGTATGGGGTTGGCTGCAAGGCAAGTACCAGCATCTCCCCAGCCTCTGTAACATCTCATCCCAGAACAGCTCTAGCAGAATGCCTATGTGCAAACAGTCACTAATTTTGCCTATATACAAGCATATAGGCATGCACACATATGCAGTTAGATGGTGTTCATACATATGCACACACATACACAGGTTAGCTGTAAATAAAGGTGTACATATAAAAATATACACACAAAAATACATTTGATGGTTGCAAGTAATCCAATTTATCAGCACTAGACAAAGGTGTTTGATTCTCAGGTCAGGCCAACCTAGTTAGTTCTATTTTCTAGTCTGAGAGTCAGACTGTACTGGTTTGGATGAAAGCTACAGGACTCACTTTGCCTAAGTTAGAATGCACAGCTATATCACTCCAGGAGTAATTTTTCCCTAGACAAGCGTATTTGAAAGATGAAAAAATTAACGGAATCATTAGATGGAATTGGTGGTGTAAAAAAATGCAAGTACTATATTCTGTCAGAAAGTGGAGCTCAGTAAGCAAATCCTACTACCTATTTTATGCAAGTAAATGGAAACTGATTGCTCTGCAAATAATACTTGTGGTAAATCGAGGGACTAAATTTAACTGCAGAGGAATTCTGATCCTGCTGCAAGAAGACAACAGTGCTGTATTACAAATATAAAATTATGTTATTTGTCTCTACAGTAATACCCACTTTTCCTCACCATCACTCCCAAGTAAAGGAGGAACTAAAGACAGCAAATATCTTAAGTTTACATGCATAAGATGTTGGTGAGAAGTGGTTTTTTCCTTTGCTACTTATTCACCAACAGAAACATGAGTAAAGGCCTTAAAGGAGATGAATGAGAAAGAAAAGCAGTAATATGGAGCTCAGTAATGGCTTAGAAACTAGCCAAAGCATTAAAAACAAAGAATACACAAAAAGATAAAGATTAAAAATCAGATATTCTACAGTCCCATCTTAGTACTGGTGCTTAATATATTCCTGATCTAAAACAGCACAGGGCAACAAAGCAATGAAGAAACATGAAGGAAAATATTAAGTAGGTTAGGAAAGACTGAGCAATTTCTGGGAGACCAGCCCCTGCTCAGTGAAGGGATGACCTGACAGACATCAGTTTACAGTACTGCTAAGTACAATCTAGAAGAACAAATCATACAAATTTACTGGAATCTAAACAAAAGCCTATAGATAAGTCAAAAGCAGTTCTTTTCATTTGCAAAAAACACAGCCAAACCCCCATTCTCCTTCTATTAGAAGTCAGCAACAAAAATAATGGTATTTGAATGTCTACTGCTATAAAATTGTGCTCCAAAAATAAAGCTAAATGAGTTTGTTTCCATTAAAGCTATTACTATGGCTCAGTACATTGCTTTGAATATGAAGATTCAGCAGCTATTCTCTCTAGTTTTTCATCTAGGGATCTTTAATATGTTTTCAATCTAATTTTAATTTGCTACAGAAAAAGAGAAATGAACTTTCTTCTCAAGGCTAAATTAAACTTGTCTCTTGTGCAGGTATCATGAAGTATAAAAAAACCAGGGGAAACAGTTGTTACTTTTAATAAAAGCTTTTTTAAAATAAGACAGTGATTTTTTTTTCCATTGGTTTACTATTTCTCTAGGCCATGTGTTTTTTCAACAAAATAATTAACTGTAGAATATGTGCATGAGCAGAATTTTCATATCTTAACAACCAGAAAACCCTCTGCAGTATACTGACTAAGCAAATAGCTAAGTATGCCAGTCAGGAACAGAATCTGCATGGTTCACAGGAAGCTGGTGTCCTTTGCAATGACAGTGAGCGCAGCAACAGTGTGTTTAGCTGGAAGGAGGCTGGGTGGCTTCATTTGTGACCAGAATGCTATCACAAGTCAAGATCACAAAGAAAACTACAAAGCTAGTCAGATACACAAAGAAATTCAAAATTGTATCAGGAAGCTTAACTCTAGGAAGAGTTATCTGAAGTGTGGGATGGATGCATGCTGTAACACATCCCAAAATCCCACCCTGAACACGAGCCAGCCTGGGCTCTGGCTGGAGCACATCAGGATTCCCTGTTGGCTCAACGTGCTTTCTGTGGAAGCCGGATGGTGGGGAGGGTAATTCGCATGCCTGGAGACCAAACTTCACTTCGGGACAGGGTGCCTATCAGTTTAGAGAGAATCATTTTGCCTCTGTGTCCCAGGTGTAAGATGGGGCAATAGACTTTATATTATCTCACAAGATACAGGAGTACTTGCCTACCTTCCAAGATAAGCATATCAAATCTCACATAGGATGGACCAGATGCTGTATATTTATCTAACTGCATACATCTAATTGTGCTTAATGCTACCAGAGACTTTTTTCGGATATTGTAGAGTCCTCTGAAGGTAGTGGTAACAAAGGAGATCACCAAATGGAGCTGTGCTCTCTTTATGTTTAGATCTGATACAGCCACTGTCACTTCACATCTGGGAAAGGTAATCCACAGGCAGCCTGGCTACAGTCCCCAGGCTCCTTGCTGCAAGGTTTGGGTGGCTCCCAGTAGACCCTGGTATTTCATCTCTGGCTCCAGTCACAGTCAGTTTCTCCATCTCCCTCCAAGGAAGAGCTCTTCCCCACACCCATCTCTCTGCAACTTCCCCTTTGCTCCCACCAGGTATACTTTCTCCATGTCACCCCCAGCTAGCTAAATTTCTAAGCCTCACCTCTTTCCTTTCCAAACCTGAGGGGGAGAACCCCAGTTCAGTTAATTGGTGTTGCCTAACAGGCTGCTCTGCCCAGCAGAGATGGATCTGAAAGCTGCAGCAATAGATCTGAAAGCACTGGTAATTGAGGCAATGCTATCATCATCACCTGTCAATGGCAAGAGAAACCGAATACCTCCCTGCTATTTTCATTTTTGTCAGAGGGCATCATTCAACCAATCTTCTACTGCTTTTCACTTTTTAACTCTGGGGGAAGGAAAACAACAGCAAATGGAACTGACCCAGATGAATTTAAATGCTCAAGTTAACACTGCTAAGCAGGATGAAAGGAATTGTTGCAAAGGTTTTCTTCTTTTGAAGAAAACACTGATAACCAAGATTAGCTCCTGCAACACATAGTCATTTAAATTTTTTTCTGAAAAGGCAAAGATGCTGTAGCTAAGCAACCTGGCTCTTCCTTAAACCAAAAGTTGGTTTTCATAGCACCTTATCACTGAAAGCTCTGACAAACCTCCACCTTATTTTATGTAATCGTATCTGGGGGAGTGCCAGATTAGATCTGGTACACTGTCATAAAGGAACTTTTCCCATGAATGCAGATGATGCAAAGTTATTTTTAAAATAGCATCCAAAAGGTTCTTTGTGTCTACTGCATGCTCGTCAAACACCGAGTTGCAGGAGCAGTCTTCAGTCTCAGAGAGCAGACATGCCTTTTGCTGCTGTACCCAAGAAGTGCTGGCTATGTTTTCTTTATGTGTGCACTGAATTAAGCCACTACTCTTTCTGTCTTGGCTTGCCCCTTCAGCCCAGGATTTGATATAGCACTCAGGATTTATATTCTACCACTAAAGACCTCATTTTCTTCTAAGAGGAAATATATCTTGACATATGCTCTCCACCCTGGTTCGGGTACTCGTCTTGCCCTATCTTGGATGCAACTTGTAGCTCCAAGAATGATGATTATTTCCCAATTAGAAAGTAGCTATATTCCATAAGACTGCATCACCAAACAGCGCTCCTAATTTTTCTCCTTCTGACCACATTACTTCAAACGGACAGGGCAGAAAATACATGCAAGCAATAAGCAAAACTGATGATACTGGCTATGACCCACTGGGTTATGACTTTGGATGATAACTTCTTGTCATGCTTCTCCTCCCACAGAGTACAGGCATTTATAGCCTTTTCCCAGTTTGACAAGGGCACTGAAAACCATCTGCCTGAAAACCTCAGAACACGCTGGGTTTTCCTCCTCTCTCCCAACTCAGTCCCCATCACCCTTTTTTTTTTTTTAAAAAAAAAACCAATCAGGTCCTGCCTCCCCCTTTTTCGGTTGGTTGTCTGTAACACCACATAGAGTGCAACAAAATATGATGGTCCCAAATGTTTTGCTAAATAATAAAAAAAAGATTTTTGGCTGTACTGCTCATTCGTTTTCCTTTCTTAATCGGTTTTGTGTTTGTGCAGAACAAATACCCGTACAGCAGGCCTATGCATCCCTCTCTCTACACACAGATACACACACGCTATGCACAGGCAGCAGTGCAGCCTTTTTGTTTACTCTGCCTCTCTCATTCCCACTAGATATTTTTGCACGCTGTCATTTGTGGAATACTGTTGAAACCCAAAGGGTTGTCAGCTGAGCCTGCCTCACATCACAAGCTGTCAGCAGTCTCATTAAGGATGGGGGAACAGCGTGGAATCTGCTGCCGTTTCACAGGATGCTGCTGCTGGTTGGAAGTGTTCGGCCAAGCTCGACAGGCTATGCTGGCTGATTTCTTCAGACACTCCTCAGCCTTGATTTTATTGTGTCTCAACAAGGACTCTAAAGTTGTTACTGAAAGCACCAGCAGCTGCTGCCAGCATGTATGGGAAAGGAATCTAATATGAGAAGAAAAGTCTTGAAAGGTTTCAAGCAGGGTAAAAATACATGTTCCCTTATCCCCATAACCAGCCTTACCTGTACAATGAAGTTACTTCAGGTTTGTTAGTAGGTAAACATATTTTTCTATGTTTGTTAATTTCAGAATTCTCTGCATCATTTTGCTCTCTACCCAATTAATTTTATTTATTTCTAACCCTGCAGGTATCACCTGCCTCATCTGCTGCAGGCCCACAGAATCCAAATCTCTTGCCCACGTATTTTTTCAGGGAAACAGTTCCCTATCTGGGTGTCAAGATTTTCTTGACCAAGACAGGAAGGAGAATGTAGCGCTCGGCTTCACCAGGAGTCAGCCCTCATTCCCCCAGGACAAGAGAAGAACACCTGGCTATCATCCTTTTTCCCTGATACAATAAAAAAGAAAAAAAAAAAGAAAGGAAAAAAAAAAATCACAGCTGAACAAGACTTTTGCTACTGCTGCAGTCTGGGGTTCCCCTGTAAAGCCTCTCCTAACTTCCTGCCTAATTATATTGGGCAGTTTTCAGCCATCTTGCAGCTGAAGGAGAGTCTTCCTGTTTTCTCAGTTCATCTACACTACTATGAAATCAGGGATATATGTGTCCTGTGCACAAAAGAGAACAAATCAGAAAAAAAATTACTATATTTTAGGACTTTAGGTAATCAATTTAAAAATGAGGAATCTGAAGTTCCCAGTGCTTGCTTTTGTTTTGTATTCAGTTTGAGGGCACCATACATAGAACAAGGTAGTTACGAGTCACCAATCCACCTCCTGAGGAACACCTAGATATAAGGACAGATGGTAGTTAAAGGAGGAATAATATGTCTAAGCCTTATGTGTATTTGCATCCTAATAGTCTTTATTTCCCCAACTACACAACATTTTTCTTGCAAGCAAGGACTAGCACTACAACTACTTCATCACACAATCAGGTTACTCTCGATGACCTTCCAAAGCCAAATCCCAATGTCCCAGTTATCACCACCTAGTGATTCTGTGCCAGACCACATGAAGGCAATACAGTACTTTTAACAATTTATTTTCTGGTAGAAGTTGGGTCCTGTCCATTTCTTCCTTTTTTCTGTCTAGCACAAACAGACCACTGTTTTACCATATGCTTGCATTCACTGTAATGCATGTCCATCTCCCACCTTTGATCTGACTTTTATTCAGAGGATAAACATTTCAGGACAGCACAAAACCAAGGAAAAATGACTACAAAATTAACTGGCAAAGTAAAGCAGCATTTTAGTATCCCATAAGTTGTTTGGATCTTTTTCTCCTCTTGTCCATTGCCTAAGCCACTCCTTTCCTCTTCTCTGTCATTTGCTGCATTTTCAGTGTTAGGGAAGAGGGGAATTTTATCTCCAAAATACTGAGCTTTATGCTTGAGGTTTACTGGCATTGGTAACACAGCCACATTGTATGGGCTGTGCACTAAATGCTTCCAGAGCCAAACCAGAAAGTCACTATGGCAAAGGCTCACCAAGCACCCTGCAGAAAGCCTGTGCTACTTGAATATTCAAGTCACCTAACAAAAATAAAGAGAGCAAGGAGGGTCTAACTTAAGCAGAACTGGAAATCCAAGGATCTCCCATTCTTTTCCTGACTCTGTTGGGAGACAGACTTTAATCTAGGGCAGAACATTCCAGCGCAAGCAGGCATTTCTGTAACTGCCTCTAAAATGACAGAAGAGAGGATGGGGAATATAACTTCATTAGCATTTATAAAGCAAACAGCATGGAAAGCATTGTTGCACAACTTTGAAGTTTACCCTTACTCTGCAGGGTGGATTCCAATGAAACAGTGTGAAAAGCAGCACGTGGGACCTGCTTGTAAAGAAAGAAGTCCCCAGACTGAACTCTTCTAACACAGTGACTGTAGGGTAAAAGGAGAGAAAGCTTCTGTATAGAGTGCTCCCAGCAACTCCCCATTCCCAGGGTCACTGTTACTAACCAGGGAGTTGCATCTTCAGGTACAATAAGGAAAGGCACTCCCTGCCTCCAGGTTTCATTTTGGGGGAGCTTTGTATTGCCTACATATCCTTCTTTTAGCCATGACAGCTGTTCATTTAACACTCTAATATGCTATGGAAAAGGAAGAACAGCTGGCAGGTTTCTGCTTTACATACAAGCTGAAAATGCGTTTCATGAATGGCTTTATCTCCTTACCCGTGTTATTAACACCTTAAGGTGTTAAGGAGTAAGTGAGCATCACTTAAAGAACTTTTGTCCTATAATGCATATTTTAATTACTTTTTCTATTGCAGGAACTCAGGAACTACAGCATCACAGGGGATTACTAAAATAAAAACATACAACTGTCCAGTGTGAAAAATAAAGTATCTCTTGTTGCATCAAACACAGCACTTCCTATTGTCAAAACAGAACAAAGAGGCTCTGGTTTTATGCTGATGTATCAGACTGGACTCAACAGTAGCAGAAGTGCTGTATAAAATAAAAGATTATTGTAAACTATATAGAGCACTCCTTGTTAACTCTAAAAAACAAGGAAAACATTATGTAGAAGAAAGAGCAACAGGAAAAAAAGTAGTAAATCAGCACAAGTAAGTCTGGCAAATAAAAGCTCTGCAAAGAAACTTTCTTGAGCACAGCCAGCTTTACAATAACACATCCCAGAATCTCAACAGATCCATAATGTACACTCTAAGTAAACAAAATGTTACTCTCTTCATCAGTAGATAGGAAATGCCCACCATCCTCTCAGCAGAACGCTGAGAACCCAGTCCTGGCTCAAAGCTGGTGGAGATACCATCTCTGCATCACTGGTCCATGATGACCACCTCAGTTTCTCACGCACAGTAAAAGACCAAATCAAAGAGGTGAGATTTTCCAGCTTAACCACTGAGACAATAAAGACTGGGGAATTAAAATAATTTTACAAGTCATAGATAACTTTCTGTAACCCTTAAGGCTGTCTTTCATGCAGAATTTTGTTCTGCATTGCTTCCTACATGAACTCCACTTGCCTCCTGCAGAAATAAAATGGAAGGTAGATTCTCCTGAATGTCATATTCATGAAGAAAATCCCTTTTCATAAACAGAATTAATTCTGCAGACAAATAAGAACTACTTTTTACTCCCATGAAAATGAATTGTAAAGAATAAAAAAAATTATTTTATTTTCCCCCTTCTCCAACAAATTCTTCCAGAGAGAGCAGCTTTTTGCATTGTTCTCTCCAGGACATGCTCTTAAGGACTTGGATTTGGAAAGGAAGTGTAATTGTGGAATTGCATCCAGTTTGGTTTGAATCAGATTCTGTTTTCTGATATATTAAGGATATAGAGCATGATTCGGAGCCCATTACAGCAAACAATGGGCTTTAAACCAGACCAAAGGTGCATTAAAGCCCACCACTGATATTTCTTCATTTTCTCCATTTTATATTTGCCTTGGTTTCTCTTAGTCTTCCCATAGGGTTTTTTCCTTCCCCCTTTTCTTCTTGGTTGTAGGAAGAGATGCAAGTTACAATCCCATCCCTCTGCTGACAGTTTTGCTCATAAGACATTAGGAAAAGGAGGAGCACTTGCCAAAATGTATAATTGCACTCAGGATAACTAGCATATATTAAAAAAACAAGGTTTACCATATCTCATGGGAAACAGTATTTTCTTCTAGAAAGCAACACAATCTATTAAAAAAGCATTCCCTTGAATTTAGAAGTCAAAAAGTACTTGACTATCATTTGCCAAAATATTTCATTTAAAATTAGCCTTGACCAAAGACTTCCTGATTTCACATCACAAGTTTATTGAGGGGGAAAAAACAAAACAAGTGAAAAATACCAAAAAGGTTGTTTACAAAATTCCGTTGTTTTCTTGCTAAAAAAATATTAGAAGATGAATTTATAAAAGCCAACTCTTTTCCTAAGTGAGATTTGGCTTTGATAAATTGGCATTTTATCACAAATTAGGTAAACTTCTAACTTCTTGTAGACAACTATCAGCTTTCTTACATTTAATAGCCTTTTCTGAAAACACACAAGTGCATGAGGTGCCTGCTCTCACAGAAAACAAATGGGTGCCTTTGAAACCAACATCATATGCCATCATAAAAAGTAAACCAAAATACATTCAATAATTTTTAAGTTTCACCAAACACATACGACCGGCCAGGCTGAATGATCTACGATACGCTGGCAGACGGAGCCAGACGCAGGCCTTCAGAAGAAAGGGGAAGCAGGAAGCAGCTGAACAGAAACATTTAGTCAGCTCTGTCAAAATGTTGGCATTTCTATTAAGAAAGAATTACAGAATCCAATTCTGGCTGTTATTCTGGATCACTCTACCAAAAGCCTGTGTTTTTCTGAATAATTGTTACCATTTGAGCTGCTTTTCCTGCATTTTGCAGCAAGGCTGTCCAGTCAAAAGCAACACTGGCATTAAGAGTCTATTTTGATTTACAGTGTTTGACTTGCAAGCAGAACTTCATCAATCATTTCACAGGCAATACTACTTTTACCTATAGGTGTTACTTCTGCACAACTTAGTTTCCCTTTTATTTAACATCCATATTCCTGAAGCGCAGGCACTTCTGAAACTCACCCATACTGTAGTGCCTTGCGCTGATGAAATTTTTTCAGCCTACAAACCACACTTTATATAAAATAGATATAAAATAGATAGCATTTATACTACAGGACATCATTCATAATGGAAAGACCTGTTATTGAAGCGTATCTCAGTCCCTCAGAGACAGACGTACCTCAGAGTTGTTGAGATGACACCTGTGTGTCCCCGAGAACCACCCCTCGCTGGAACACTGGTCAATGTCCACCTTCTGCAGATTGATGTCGACCTTGACAACACCTCTGAAAACAGAGAAAAACAGCCTTGAATACAGCAACTACAGAAATAGGTTAAGCTTCTTTATGATGCCATAGCCTGCAAAGCAGAATGACATCTTTCTTCTAAATTCAGAATTTGAAGAGACATCTGAAAATAGAAGAGTTTTGCAGATTCAACTCGGATCAGTGTGATCAATGCTGAGCTCATTTATTGAAACACACACACAGCTTGTATAGGTTTCTGTATCAGTACACGAGCTACATTGCACCGCTATTGGTTAGATGCTCTGTTCACCCACCTTACATGTGCCTCACTATTGCAAACAATTGGTTAAGGCTACACGTTATTCCTTTATAAGGCTGTTGTTAACATTCTTGCAGTTTCTCTCACAAGCTTGTCTTTCACAAGCTCTGTTTTGTGTTACTGCATACTGACATGTCTCTGCTAGCTTCCGCAGGCCTGATCATATGGGGGTCAGCAATAAATCTGGATGGGCCACAAACCCACTCCTCTCAAGACGCATTGCTACATCCCAGAGCCACAACTGCAATGACATTCTTATGTCAGACCTCACTGAGACATGTTGCAAGAGCTCTAACGCACCAAGTGTAAGCTGGCCAGTAAGAAATTACATGCTCAAGCACTGTAATGCCCTTCACATCTGACAACACAGCAAAGAACTAAATGTACAATGGACAACCCACAACATATTTTGTGAGGCCAGCAGGCTCCCTTGCCAACCCTTAGTACAAAACCAGGCACTGCACCCCACCCTCAAGCCCAGCAGTGATGACATCCTTCCTTTTGCTCCAGAGAACGCTATTTGACAAAACAACTGGGAATAGCCTTTCCTGTACTCTTCCCTGAGATACCCCAACCTTCAGCAACTTCAGGCCTCTTCTCCACAGGTACCCAAACCCCATCTCTGCCTGCCAGCGCTGGTATAACACCTAATACAGCATCAGAAGGGCAGCCCAAGCCCGCAATAGGGCACTGATGTCTGTGAAACAAAAAACCACCAAAACATTTTTTCCTACACACACAGGTCCTCGAGGACTGTCAGAAATGTATTAGTTCTATGCCAAGAACACTCAAGTTTTCATCATCAACAGTTCCCTCAGAAAATTTTCTGAATGAAAAGCTAGCAACCCGATTCAGAGCCAACACTCTTTCATAAACAACTCAGAAATCACCAGAAGAAAAAAAGAGCTGGAAAACTGGAGTTACGTATCTTTAAAAAAAAGTGTCTTGAAAACATCCCTTACTCCCTCTAAAATAACCTCCAGAATGACTTTGGACATAGAACATTTATAGCCTCACCTTGTAGGAGCGTGTATCTGACTGCTCTGCTGCTGTCCAGACTTAGCAAAAATGTCAGTATGCAATTTGTGGAAGGTAGATCATTACAAGGCCTCACTCCTAATGGATGAATGCTCTGTACTGAGTTTTTTAAATCTAGGGTATCAATCCTTTTAAGTCAACTGTTTCTGGCACTTTAGACAAAAGTTTTGATTGCTACAGTCTGAACTTCTGCAACTACAAACACCATCATCACCCCTTTCAGGCTGTGGACTACCAAGGGCATGACCTCTATCTCAAGAGCATCTCACCTCAAAGCATGCTGCATCTTTTAATTAAAGCTCAGTATTGTTAATAATAACAGGCCTACAGAGAGGCTGCTTATGAACAAGACCAGAGTAAGTGTAATACAGTGACCTTGATCAAGATCAGGGCAATGCTGCTCCCTCATACTTGGCCCCAGTACAACCAAGTCCAAAGTACATTCAACAGTTATATTTGGACAATGATCATCAGACATGTTATACAGTCACTGGAGAATCACAAGAAGATCATCTGAAGAAGAATGCATTAGGAAATTAGACAGGATAGCCAGTAGGAAGTTAGACAGTATAAGTGCATTTCATCCCCCTCCATCTCCTGACAGGTATCTAAATAATCTTATACTGGGAATTCTTAGAAATTAAGTGCTGGCTGTAGCAAATTCAATTTGAAATAGCACACACCATGCTTGTAGAATATTCAGACTTTTTTTTAGCTTACAGTTTTGCGCCTTTCCGCTCCTGTTCTGAACAACAGCTTCCCCAGGGACTGCTACACACTTCTACCCCATGAACTGGTTTTGCCGTGTTCCAGGTGACCAATGACCCCAAGGGAAAAACTGCCAATACTATACAGATTTACTCTATATAAGATGCTGTTGTCAGTCAATTACAAGCTTAACCTGACAACAAGGTACCTGTCACGGATGCTTATAGGAATAGAGGTAACTAATTCCTCATCTGGTCACATGCAGATCCAATCAGGTACATTTCTAATCTTTCCTGGAGCTTTATGAGAATAAATATTAGTGTGTAGGCTGAGGACAGGACCTGTTCTGCAAGTGAATAATCTCACTAGCTGCATGCAGGCATGAAGCAGGCAACAGGATCAACACAACTCCTTACCCTCCCCATTCATGTTACACACCAGGCACCTTGACAAGGGTCTCTCAAGCATTAGCATCATTTTGACTACTCTAAAGCAATCAGTTTATACAGTAGGAAAAACAATGATGATTCATCCTTATTAGGACTGCAACAGATTCACCTGGGAGACTCTCATGCACCACAGGGAAGTAGGTCTTTATTTCCTTTACATGGAAAGCTTTTCCTATGGGTACATTTTGTTTTTAACTGGTAGGAGAGTAAATTCCCCTTCCCTCTACAAACATTTCCGAGAAGAGAGGTACAGACTGCAAATTAAGGGTAAACTAATCACTGCTAGGAGAGGAGAAACACCTTAAGAGCTTGCCCTGGAGGCATGAGCAGGTCCTTTAGAAGCACAGTGCCCATATGCAGGGATAGAAACATTTTCTAAAGAAAACTTACTGTTCTGTTTTGGCTGGGACAGAGTTAATTTAATATGCATCTGTGTTTGGGATTTCTGATCAAAATACTGCTGATAACACAGGGATGTTTTTGAGCAGTGCTTACAGAGAGACAAGGTCTGTCTGTTCCTCACTCCACTCAGCTACTTGTGCACCCTCAGCAAACTCCTGGGAGAAGACACAGCCATGACAGCTGACCCCAACTGGCCAAAGAAATATTCAATGCTATATGATGGCATATAAAGATGGATGGAGGAAGGAAGGGGGTGACAGATGTTTGTGTTACCAAGTAACTGTTATGCCTGATAGATCCCTGCTTTCCTTAGGACGCCTGAACACCTTCTTGCCCATGGAAAGTGGTGAATGAATGCCTTGTCTTACTCTGCTTGTGTGTACAGCTTTTACTTTATTTATTAACTCGTGGGTTGAAGTAACAACAGCTCCTCTAACTTTTACCCAACCAGTTCTCCCCCTTCATCCCACTGCAGGGAGTGAACAAAGGGCTGGGTGGTGCTTAGCAACACCACCGCTTACCTAGAGGTTACTTGTGAAAAAGGAAACATGAACAAGCCGGAGGAATTAAGGACAGCAAGCTCACTGAGCAAGCATTTGAGTACCAGGATGCTGCAACTTGAAGTATTAGCAGCATGTTCTAGTGGGCCAAGAGGCAGAAAGCAGGAAAGTATCCTGCTGCTCAGAAAGGTACTAGAAAGTACTTTATTTTTTACACATCAGAACTTGTTAAATAACTTCCATCCTGCGAGAAGTCTGATAGAATTATTTCATTCTAAACAATTGTGAAAATTGTAGTTTCATACAGCAGCTGTCATTGGAAGACACCTCTGTGATCATCCAATCCAACCACTGGACTTCAGTTGTTTTCTTAATACCTCCAATAATGGAGACCTCATCATCTCTGGGAAACCTGATCTAGTGTCTGACCATCATCACAGCATCAAAAAAATCTTTTCTGACATTTAAAAGGAATTTCTTGTATTTCAATTTGTGCCCTTGTACTTCTGTCCTTTCATTGACTACCCTGATAGGAGGCTGTCTCTCTCCCCAGATAAGCCTTGCAGGCCTTAAAATTATCTAATTTCAACATATTTTTCACAATACTTCTTCCAGAAACACTACAAAGTTCTGTTTGAATCTAAGTAAGTTTTCCCTTTGCTTCTCCTGCATTCAAACTGTTCTTACAAGAAATTTGCCTTTCACAAAACCCAGTCTTCATTAACTCAATACAAAGATTCCTACCTACTCTCTGTGCCTGTCTTCTGTAACACAACCTGAACTTCTGATATGATTAAGTTGTTCTGCTTTTTCCTTTTCTCAGAGCTTTATGAATTTCTGGGGTGAAAATCTACAGGGAAGACAAACAGTACAGTCCAGGAGCCAGCATATGAAACCTCTCTCTCCTGACAGTTACAATCTACCATTTTTTTCCCCTTGGGGCACATTATTCCTTTTTCACTAGACCACTGCAATATATGTTCATGTTTCATGGTAACAATACCATTCTGCTAAGGTAGTAACAGGGTCTGTAACTACTTGAGGATGTAATGCTTTCAAGCCAAAAGCTGCTTTAAGCACACACGTGGCATTTACAGAAAGCATCATGACAGTACGAGGCTTTCACTGCATTCCTTCAGGCTGCTTTGCCATTTCAAAACACCATCTCAGACTTGTACCCCACCGTTATTACACAGAGGACACCAACATGTACGAGATGATATATTTCTGAACTTCATCTGTGATTAATACAGTAGCTGGCAGAGCCTTTTTAGCCACCCACACTTTCAGTTATTTTTGATTTAGCATTCGGAAAACTGAACATATGGAAGAACACATCCTCCTAGAACATTAGAATGTATATGGACCAACTACCTGTAAGAGCTACATTTACTGAGCTGCCTGGGAATAACTGCAGCTCTGCTATCTTGATGGAAGCAATCAAAACAAGTATCAATGGTATAAAAGTAGACACAGCTTGTCAGCATAACATTCATCCACACTGACAATGCCGCCTGGCTGAACCCAAGCCACAGTGATAAGTTAGTAACAATATTACTGGTAATTGTGGACCATCTGGCAAGTAAGTGTATTTTGTTAATCCCCTTATAACAATAAATATTTGTTTTCTGCCACAACTTTACAGTCCTTGCACAAAAAAAAAAAAAGAGATACTTAAGGATTGCACATTTGTGCTTAACATGTAGTGAAGAATTAGTTGAATTGTACATAGTAGATATTCATTGAAGAATGTCATCAAGGATTCTGTTGGATCAGAGGTTTGATTTAAGAGGCTTTCATGTCTGACTTAATTTCCAGTACAACTGTTTGTTGGCATGCTGTTTGCCTTGAAATCTGTGCCAGAAATTGATTTAAGCTTATTTTCCTAACCTACTAGCTATCTTAATAGTTTGTGTAGTTATATTTCACTATAACAACACGTTGTAAAACCCGTACCTACAGAAGTTCTTTGCCTGTACTGTTGCACCACAAAAAAGCAGCAGGAGCATGTTCTTTCTCCCAGACAGCTGGATCCAGAGCCACACAGAATAATAGCCTGCCAACATTAAAATGGCAATAAACAACATCTTTATCCTCTAGATCTTCAGGAGCTTTTTGGCACAGAGGTCATCACAACTCAGCTAAACAGGCATTCAAAGTTTGTCATCCAAGTTTGTACACTTCTTTTTGTACCTGTAAGCATTGCAATCAACCATGATAAAGACATATGGTATGGTTATCACATGCTGCAGTAAACACCACCCCCAAAATCTAAATGCCTGTCTAGGTTCTTGCTGTCATTCATTTATTCCTACATCCTGTCCTTCATGAGTACTACTTGTCACAAAGGAAAGGGATAAGAAAAACAAATTCCCTACAGCTGACCCAAATCCACAAATGCCCATACCACTAGATAAACAGATACTGTAATTAGTACAGCTAGTGTTTTCAGGGCAGATACCTTTTCTGCCCATTCTTATTTCGTAAGCTGACACTAGCAGTGCTTACTGCTCAACATGTGAGGCTCCCTCAGTGTACCATCAACTGAGCATCCAAAACAATCATGGTGTCAAAACCACAAGTAACATTCAGCTCTAAGTCTTACTGAAAGTCAGCAACTTCTGCAGGTGCAAGTTGCTTTTAGGAGTTAGGATTTGAGATCCTGCACTACTTCAACATTTTAAAAACTATTACCTCTGCACACCCCGTCAAACCCACAACAGGCTCCTCGGACATTACAAGCAACACAATCTGGATCTGGTTGTGACCAGATCAGTTACAACTGATTTCTTACTAATAGGCCAGAGAAAGACTTACCTAATTCCTCAGCTGTAGCATGACTGCTGCTTTTCAGCACACATTTTCACAGGAGAACCAGCTTTCACTAAAAATAAACTTAACTGAGGAGTAAGGCATAGCAGTGTGGGCACACGAATTAGGTTTCACCTGCAAAGAAAATCCCTCTAGGCCGTTTGGAGCAGTACTACAAGGGTGGAATACTTAAAGCTGAATCCTCTCTTGTCTAAAGAATTATTTCATTATTTCTGCCTTCAAATTTATGGCATGCAGTGCTGCCTCTCCAGAGAGATCCCTGCATTTTAGTCAGAGGTCCATAGACACTTTGAGGGGTAGCATGTCTTGGTTTGTGATTTGGTTTTTTTGCTTGAGGATGTGAGTTGCAGCTAGCATCTTAACTCTATCACAAAGCATCACCTTGTATAGGCATGCAAGGTGTCAGCAAGTGTGGGGTACCAACGATGTTAGACTCTTCCAATGAAAACAGCCCTTGGAGCACAATTCAAGCTATTTAGTAAGAAACCAGGTTTTTTGAATGGTCCCATTACTATCCATATGGTCAAAGACAGGTGGAGAAACAAAGGGCCTCAGGGAATGGTATAGAAAGTGATATATGAGAAGGGGTTAGGAACAAAAAAGCTTTTCAATTAGAAAGATCCTACATCCTCTAAGATGATGAGGCAGCCTCTGACTACCTATAACCAAATCTTCTGACAGTGAAGATTTATTTAAAGGTAATAAGGGAATCTTAAAACTAAAGACTAAGTGGAAACCAACATTAGAAAAAAGAAAAAAGTAGAGGCATAAACCAAACCTGGACAAAGGGACATACAAAACTACAAGACCATAAGACAAAACCAAGAGACATTTTTAGCAGTGTGTTAAAAGTATAGGCTCTGCTACTTAAAAACTTTTCAAATACCTCAGAAAAAAGTAGTAGAATCTGTAGGGCCAACAGACAACCAAGATATAAAATCAAGATATAAAAATTGCTCAGAGAGCCTTTGCAGAAAACTATTTTCATCACTGCACACTTTTTGGCCAGGAAGGCTCCAACCTTTGAGCCACTCCTCAGAGTATCAGCATAACAAGAGTCAGTTTTCCCATGAAGGGAGGTTAACCAAACTGCCCCATCTTTCTTCAACACATTCACAAACAGGTGACCAAGACAAAGTTTGCAGGTGATAAAAATACTCACTATAATCCACACCTAAATCTGCCTGACACAGAGAAGACAAATGAACAATTTCCAAAGTAATTTATCACAAGAATCTGGAGTTTTGTCAAGAATTTATATTCATGGAGCAAATTTTAGAACAAAGTTTTTCTCCTAACAGTTCATAATCACACTATGGAATCCAATGCCAAACTACACTGCAGAAAAAAAATGAATTAAAAAGTTAAGAGTCACAGAGGTCAACTTAATCCATACTCACTATCAACACTCACTCAGAAGGATTCTGAAAGACAAATTGTTTATTATTTGTAAATCATACCTAACCAAGATAAAACTCCTCTTAGGGGAAAAAAAAAATCTAAGTACCTGCCAGAAGCGGCTTTTAGAGAGAGTGCTAGTGCCTTTCATCTGATCCAACACAGCAATGCTTTTGTTCTTACTTTTAGGAACATTTCTCTATCTCAGCTCAAGTTCATCAGTAGGCAGAATAGGAGGTGACAGTCTTGGAGCTGAATCTCAGTAAGGACTGCCACATGTCCATTCCCTTCAAAAGAGCTTTGATAACCTGCTGTGTTGGAAGCCTTGCCCAAGGGGAGGGAGGTAGAACACAAAGAAAAGTGGAAACAGCAGTTTGACCCAAAAAGCTAGTTCCTTTTATTGTGACTTACCATGTTCTACATAATTGTGGGCCTAACTGTATGTGTGTTCCAATCCTCTCCTGGTCATATTTAACTTATTTCAGAGCCCCAGTTTGGTTTCTCCAATGCTAAAGAAAGCTGAATCATGTTTCTTATAAAAAGAAATCCCTGATGCTCCTTTTGTTTCATCACCATCCGTTTTCACTGCTTACCTGTGATGTACAAAAAAGGGAGATACATAATTGATTGTCTACAGACTACTTAAAACATACTAGAGGTTTCTATAAGCAGACAGTAAATCATAGGAAGCCATTTCTTTGTTCTCACCTCTTTTCAGGAATATAACTCCAAGACTTTCAGATGTTCTAGGAAATAAATTATTCCTTTTCATTTTTAAAAACTGTTCTAAAACCACCCAGAACTTCAACCATGTTATATGGGCCAGGACATGTTACAGGGAAAAAGTCAGCCTCGCCATTTTAAGCTATCTTCAGGATTATACCACTAACTTATGTCACAAATTAGAAAGCCTGCTTAAACAGTTAAAATTAATTTTCAGTCTCAGTACTGAAATAAGAAAAAAGAATGGGATGGGGACTATAAAAAGGGGCTAAAGGAAGAAAAATCAAACCATTTTTAGAAGAAAAAAGTTACTAGTTTTTGCAATTTTTTTTATGTCTACATTTATGGTTATTTTACCAAACAATTAAACAGCTGTGAAATACTTAGCAGAAGATGAAATCACATATATTCACAGAATCACAAAATCGTCGGGGTTGGAAGGAACCTCGAGAGATCATCGGGTCCAACCCCCCTGCCAAAGCAGCTCCCTAGCTCATATTACACAGATAGGTGTCCAGACAGGTCTTGCATATCTCCAGAGAAGGAGACTCCACCACCTCCCTGGGCAGCCTGTCCCAGGGCTCTGTCACCCTCACTGTGAAAAAGTTCTTCCACACGTTGGTGTGGAACTTCCTGTGCTCCAATTTACAGCCGTTGCCCCTTGTCCTGTCCCCACAGACCACTGAAAAGGGGCTGGCCAATTCCCCCTGCATCCCATGCCTAAGATATTTATAAACACTAGTTAGGTCCCCCCTAAGTCTTCTTTTCTCTAGGCTGAACAGTCCCAGTTCACTCAGCCTGTCCTCATAGGGGAGATGCTCCAGGCCCTTAATCATCTTCGTAGCCCTCCTCTGGACTCTCTCCAGAAGGTCCCTGTCTTTTTTATACCAGGGAGCCCAGAACTGGACACAATACTCCAGGTGGGGCCTGACCAAGGCAGAGTAAAGGGGGAGGATCACCTCCTTAGACCTGCTGGACACACTCTTCCTGATGCATCCCAGGATCCCATTGGCTCTCTTAGCCACCAGTGCACATTGCTGGTTCATAGCCAACCTGTCATCAACCAGGACCCCCAGGTCCTTCTCCATAGAGCTCTTCTCCAGCAGGTCATCCCTCAGCCTGTACAGATACAGACAGTTGTTCCTCCCCAGGTGCAAGACTTTACACTTGCTCTTGTTGAATTTCATTAGGTTTCTCCCTGCCCAGCTCTCCAGCCTGTATATATACTTCTACCTCTATGGTTTAATTTGCCTCCAATAATGTTTCCTTTACTAAGAGCCCCATTATGGCCTAACACTGGAATGGTCTGAGTCACTGTTAATAGTTCAGTGGAAATCACTACATTACACTGCCTTTAGGGAAGAAGCAACTAAATTTAACTATGCAATAAAGATTAATCTTTGCACCAAGGAATACTTTTCCAATAATTAAGAGAGAAGTAGCCAAAGCAACGATTATTCCATTGCATTCTCCCATCAGTCCTTAAAAAAAGTGCAACTACCACCTTAGATTTCCTAAAAAAACCTACATGGAACATGGTGGGATGGGAAAAAATGCTCCTGTATCTCTGACCTCCTAGATGAAAAATAGTGCAAAAGCAATAACCAGTTTCCAAAATGTTGACATATTACAACACAACATTAAAGAAAATGAGAACAGCACGCAAGGGAACATTTTGAACTGGAAAAGCAGCAATTCATTCATCAGAGTTTGGGGATAATTGATGTCATTGCACAAGGCTGAAACATGAATCTGACTAACCACATTCAAGAAACACTGGAACAAGACTTGAGAAGAGGGACCATGGCAACAGAGAGCTTATAACAGGAAACTAAAGAAAGCTGGTTTGTGTAGTCTAGCAAACAAAAGTGGAGAAGGGACTGCTGCCTATAAATAGGTCAGGGCAGTAAACATCAACTAAGAGTGCTATTTCAGACAGAAGGCAGTTCTGGAACAGGAATAAATGGATGAGAACTGACTGTGAATAGATTCAGATCAGAAATAAGATGCAGCTACCCAACCATGAGGCTTGGCATGCCAGTGGACTAGAGTGTCAAGAGGGAAACCCAGCCACTTTAAGATAGGGAATGGTCAGCTGATGACATTAAGTGAGCTTGTGACAGCAAGAAATTGATTCAGTGACCCAGGATGTCTTTCTTTTTAAAAAAAGCATATGTTCCTAGTAGCCGACTACTTGCACATCTTTATTCCAGATGAAAGAGATACTCTCCCCAGTGGCCCCCTAGATTGCTGAAGCAATGAAAACCTCCCATCTCCTCTCCAATGGGCCAAGCAAGTACTTCTAGAGAAGTAAGTGTACTTGAAACATGCAGCTTCTCACACCTTTTACAGTATGGTGCAAAGACCAGCTGAATCACCACATGCCATGGAATATGGCTCATTCTCACTGCGTAGCAGAAAGTAGCAGAGGAGGGTCACAGAAGCTCAGTGACAAATGCTATCATGTTCTACCCTCTTCAGCACTGGAACTGAAGAGTGAAAAGGCACATGAGAAGGTGAATTCCAGCTGCCAACTGCATCAGCTTAGACTTTAAGGAGAAGGGAATGATTAGCATCGCCAAGTGATTACTTTAGTCTCTGTAGATCCTTATTTCCAAATGCAAGTCTACACTGTATTTTGTAAGCAGGTGGTAATGTTCTCTCCCTGCACTTTAAGCAGATCAAAGACCAGTGAATGCAGACAACAAACACCAGCCAGCACTGCCAGCCTAGCATTGTGCTGGGCTAATGTGGTCCCACTGGTGCTGAACAGCTTCTGCTACATTTATCAACAGTATCAAGTTGGTTTTGGTCTCTCTACCTCACCACTGGCCTACAGCACCACCCTTGGCTAGACAATTTAAAAACAACCATATTGTCCCACCTGTCTGGGCCTTCACCGTGGACAGTTTGGCTGTCATCTCTTGGGAATGTGGGGAAAGAGCAGGAGGTAAAAGTAAAACCAGATAGCAAGCAAAAGCTCTCTAACACCAGCTGCCTCCAGCAGAAGACACTAGCCTTTTTGCTTTGCTGCACTTCCAGCATGTCATTGACAGCAGCATCACAGTAGCAGTGTGGATTGAATGTAACCAGTAGTAATTATTAGTATCGACTTCATTAAACTCTTTCCATTGCTACACTGCATGACATGCCCATCTGTTACCTCAACAGAAGAGGTACCAAGAAGCAGGATCACCAGCTTTTCCTTCAGTAACCTGAAAGGACTCTTCCACAGAGATGTGTTCCTGAATGTCTTTTACCCTAATGAACCATGCCATAAACCTGATGTCAAACAATAAAGTAGGTACACTGTTAAAAGAGTATTACAGGATCATGCACTACATTAACATTAATGACCTCACACCAGACTATTAAATAGAAGCAGCATGTAAACTTATCCATTATCATGCTCATAACAGATGGTTGTGAGCTACATTGCTGGGAGAGCCCATGTAGCTTTCTCAAAAGATGAAGGTTACATACTGGTTTTTACCATATGGGTCTTAAACGGGAATTTTAAGTTAAGCCATTGTCTTGCTTCATATGGTGAGAGAAGAAAAAGCTTATTTCCAGAAGCACCTTCTGATCATTAATACTCAGGTTCTAACAGCAGCATTGGATTTTTACAGTTTTACATTACATATTTATACTTTAAACTGTTTCTTGTACAATCTCACACTGAGGCTCTGTGTGTCAAGCACAGAAAATACTGTGCAAATATTAAGACATCCCACAAGTCTTGGGAGAAATGTATTTTCTTCACAGTACTTCCCCTGTAGCTGCAGAGTTACTTTTTCAACACCCAAATAAGCTTTTATTAGAAGCCCATCTTTCATGTAACATACCTCAAACTGGGAACACAGGAACTATAATTTAGCCTTGACATAGTATGTGCACATATATACACACACACGCATGCACTTGCTTCCACCTGCTTCCTTATATAGTTACCAAAACCATACTGACCCATTGCATTAAAAATGCTTACCAGCTCACACTTTTGATACAATAAGACTGTTAGTTTCGTCCTAGCTGTTTGGTACAGCAGCAACACAATACTTTGAACTTCCACAGCATACCCCCCATTGCGAGATCTTCTACGTAAGTTCTGCAAGATTAGACGTGCTTAATCGATGCCCTTTGAAGCATCAGTTACAACAGGTTATTCTATTTCTTCAACTGAAGTGATTCCCACATGGTAAACAGAGGCAGGGAAGATGAGGAAGTGAAGGCAGTGCTTTGTACTGCACCCAGGAGGACCTCTACTGGTTGAGTTGGTTGACCTGGGTTACTCCAAAATGGAGCTGGTGTGTTCTGTGTGCGAGAGCTATTACAGCTGAGACCCATACCACTGAGGTGCTTCCTGGCATCACAGGATCTTGGAGCAGAGCTGAGATTTAAGTTTTGTACTTTTTTCTCTTCACTGAAGTCAAGATTCAAGGTTCTTTGAGCTAAGCTTGATTTCAAGATCTAAATTCTCAGATGGCTGGTTAATGACTGCCACTCCACCCCCAGCCTGGTGGTTCCTCAGGTTATGTGTACCTCTGTCCCCATCAAGAGACCATCAGCTTACACTACCTTTCATCTGCATCCTGAAACCCACTAAGTATGAAAGGCTACATTTCAGTGATCTACAAGAAGTTTCCTGAACTTCTCTGGATCCCCTGCTGGGGTCCACAAAAGCTCTGCAGTAGAACTACTCTTGATCTTCAGAGGAATTCAGTAACAAACATCCTGCAGATGATCTCATTTCACCTTAACCGTGTCAGCCCTGTACGTGTGAAAATTTCAGAGCAAGAGATGATTCAATAGAAAAATAGATAGCCACGCTACTCAACTTTTTTTTCCAAGGATGCATGACTGGATTGATACTTGTTTGACCCCACTGCATTTCAGGCCAAACCAAGAAAGCCAGGGGTCACTAACACTACATCCTTGCCATCTAGGTGTGACAAAATCTCTTCTGTGATGTGACTGGTGTGTTCTTGACTATCTTTACCTATTACTGATTCACAGCACACAGCTAATTCTGTGCTCCTCTCTCACTCCCTAACAAATGCCAGCTGCTTCTGGGCAGTGAGCATGAATGACCAAAGGTATAGAGTTACCCATGAGCTCCACTGCAGAAGTGACAGTGGGAAAATCTGGCCCCTCATACCCCACAGGTTACTCTCCTTCTTCAGAGAAATCCCTCTTTATGGTCAAATACAAAGACACGAGAACAGGCCTTTTAATAGCCTCCTCTCTGCTAGTCACAGCCCAGTGGCAAAGTCCTGGGCTAACAGCAGTAAGAAATAAGCAATTCTTCACATACACCAGGTACCAGCTACACAGCTAATATAAATATAGGTGTCCTAGGGAAAGCTTTCCTACTGTCAGCTCAAGCTGCAGCCACATGCACTGTGACAGAGCTGCACTCACAAACACCTACAAATACACTGACCACTGACCAGGCTCGAGCACCCCACAGTGGATGTGCTATGGAGACCAGAATTAGTAGCTTACCAACAAAACAATGTTGTTTCACACTGGCTCTAAATCACATCTAAGGTCAAGCTAGTTTTAATTATGAAGCATGGTAAGAAATGACACCTCAGTAAATAAACATCTTCCTTCTGCGGTCAGAAATAAACTACGACTGGCACAGAAGCACATGAGAAATGTTACCCACACAGACACCTGTTTCAGTGGAGCAGGTAAAGCAAAAGCTGACAGAGAAAACAAATGATTCTTTTACTGAGCAATAGCTCCCTAAGGCACACAAAGGTACAGCTCAACAGAAAGGCCCAAGGTTGCTCTGCGGTGTGACTGAGCAGCCCATCTGGAAAGGGCTGGTCAGGTCACTCCAGAGACACAGCATGCCCTTCCCGAGGACGGAGGCAGAACCAAAACCCCACACTACCCCCTTCGCAACAGAAAGCAAGCAGGGGGACACTCCTACCTGAACTCGGGGAGGAGATTCGGCCGCAGCCCGTAGAAAGCCGCAGAGAGAGTCACTAGCCAGCCGGGTTTGTAATTCCCATTCTCACACTCCAGGTAGGGTGAGGACCACCTGATGTGGTTCTTATCGGCAGTGAAGCTCTCCCGCCTCTTCCAGCTGTTCTCCAAAGTTTTGGGGGCCGTGTTTAAGACCTTCCTGTGCAGGTGTGGCCTCCACTTGCGCTTCAAGCTGTGGAACCACTCTGTTTCCACAGAGGCGTTGGCCAGGCGGTGAGCAGAGGAGGACAAGTCCTGCAGGAGGACCTGGCTCTCATGCCTGCTGGCCTGGAGGAAAACCTGGGGGGTGGAAGAGAAAGGCTCCGTGCTGAAAGTGATAGCTGCCCTGGAGATGTTGGGGTCCCCTTCCAGGAGGCTCCTGATCAAGGCGCGGTACCACTCCAGATCCTCCTGCAAGTTCTGCTCCCGAGACTTATTGCTCTGGAGGATCATGTTGAGGAAGTTGGTGGCGTGGGTGAGGGTGTCCAAGGCGCCGTGCAGGGAAGGGTGCGAGGTGAAGCGCGACTTGCCGGCGAGACTGGCCAGCTCGTACCGCCCGGAGCAGTTGGCACGCCTCAGCTCCCGGGAGTCGCCCGTGTAGAGGAACGAGGCCACGTCCTGGGGCACCTCCTCGGCCAGCCGCTGCGCCAAGATGGTGCTCTCCGTAGAGCGGCTCCGCGGGGCCGCCGGCGGTTCCCGGCTCTTGATGTGGTTGTAAATAGGCTGCCTCCCTCTGAGCGCCCGCTCCCGGCCGCGCATCGCCTGCCCTTGGTCAGCGGCAGCCCCGAGCCCCCGCTGGGCGAGGAGCAAGAAGAGAACGAGCCGGAGCAAAGCCATGTCCCCCGGCGCTCCCGGTCGCGCAGACACGGCGAAGTGGCTGAAGACGGGCTTCGCGCAGGCGGCCGCGGCGCAGGGGCGCGAACGCGCAGGGGCGGCCGAGCGGCAGCGG
>VZTU01006201.1:0-15933 GCA_013400835.1 Zapornia atra | reverse complement strand
CGGCCCGCCCAGTCGTCCCCCTCGGCCGAGGGGTGGGAGTCGCGGGCGGGTTCCCGCGGGGGGCTCCGCCGCTCCCGGGCCGGTGCGCGGGGCTTGCCCGGGGAGTGTGGCAGCGACACCTGCTGGCCGGGCGCGGAGAGGCGCCGCTGCGCTCTGCGCGTACGCGCCGGGGGCGATCCGGAGGGAACCGCCGGGCAGCGGCCGTGGGGGCTGAGCGGGGCGGATGTGCCGGGTGTTTAAATATCTCCGTCGGGGGCGGGAGAAACCCAGTGCTCTGGAGGAGGGAAGCGATAGCTAGATCCGCGGAGCGTGGGCTGCCGCCTGGCAGGGCTGCCTGCTGCCGTGAGGAAGGCGCTCTTGCCTCAGGCGGTTCTGAGGGTGGGCAGCGGGGGTGCAACAAGACCTGCGCTCCCGCCTCCCTCAGTGCGCGTGGGGCCGGCCGGGCTGCCCCAGGAGCGCGGGCGAAGGCGTTTGGTGAAGGGCACGACGTCTAGGTGGGAATGGGCACCTTTTCCCTTCTGGAGCCTCCAGGCCCACACCAGCGACGCCAGTCGTCGGCAGGTGCTGCTGCATTCTCCAGGTGGGCTGCCCCGCGAGTGTCCCTCCCCTCAGATGTGCCCCAGACACGGAGCACGTTCCTCTGCAATGGGAACTGAGCTGCTTCCCTCTCCCTTCAGCAATAGTAGCTCTCTGATTGTATTTCTGTAACCATACTCTTTCTTTTTTTCCTTGCTGTTTTAACTTCAAGATGCTAATTCCTACTGCCATCTTCAAATCTAAATCCTTAATCCAGTGGCTTTCAACGCTGACCTGCGAGGCACCTGCATGGGGCCAAAGTGGCACTGGCTGATCCCCTGGCTCTCCTCCCGCGCTGTCAAAACCACCCTTGGAAAAACACAAATGCCTTGAAGATGTAGTTAGGGTTTTCCAGATAAGCCATCATGAATGGTAATACGGATCTAGTTTAGCAAGGCATTTAAACATATGTTTAACTCTGTGCATTTTCTTTGGCTGAAGTATTCACCTGCTCAGTATCTTACTGTCGGGTGGGGTGTTTGTGACAGGACACAGCAACGGGTGAATTTTAGAGGAGATAGTCCACAGCAAAATATCTTGATTGGAACTGATTCCATTCTAGTTTAATATAAAGCTCCATTTTGGAATTCAAAAGCACAGATGAAGAGAGTAGTAAAAAGAGAATCCTTTTTTTTCTCTTTCTCCCACACACACCTGTGCATGCACATCCTATAAGGAGCAGATTTCAGTCATGCAGAACACAAGCTCTAATTTTAAACCACCAACAAAATATATCTGCTCCTTAAAGATTACTCCTATTTTAGAATTATGTGAAAAAATACTTAAAGGAATAGTTGTTCTGATATAGCTAAGTGTGAATTATATTTGCGGTCCATATATCCTAGCGAAGCAATGCACTTTCTCTTTGCTTATGGTCACCTTCAATAATTATAATATCACATGTGGCTAAGAGAGAAAGCTAGAAGTACTTTTTTCTTCTCTCATTGCATGCAGTCAAAGAGGATATTCACTGCTTAGGAATAATTTACTAGCACTGAACTTGCCCTCGAGTGAATAGCCTGTGAGATTATTTAGAAACCGCATATATTGAGCAACTCAGAAGCTGGTATTTACGGTTTAGCACAGCACAGGGAGTCTGTGCTTCACAGTCAGCTCTGAACAAATACCTAAAGATGCATCGTTTGCTGTGGATAAGTGAGAAGCGGGGCTTTTGACAGGATCAGCTGTCAGGACTGAGCTAAACTAACATGGGATTAGTGACATGGGGGGATAGCAATGGCAACGTAAATAAACAAGCATTTTTTCCAATGGTGCGTCTGTGCTGATTGTCTTTACTGACTGTCATGGGCTGCTCTAAAAGAAAGGTCAGTTCCCTGACAGGAATTCGCTTCCCCTACCATAGCCTGACTATTAATATCAATCTAATTTGCCATAGGCCCGCTAAATGGCTGTGTTCACACATTCCCAGGATAATCAAATGTCCCTTTAATGTACCTGCAACTGTAAGTTCCTTCTATTTCCTGATCTCATGGTCTTCAATGCCCTTCTTGAGTAGCACCCACCTTTCCCTCAATTCCCCCCCCTCCTTCACTAACACCCTCAGAAGCTGTTGTTCTTAACCCAAAGGTTTGCCAGGAACAAAGAGTCATTTGGGCTAGGACACAACTCCAGCTGCTGGAAGTCTCTCCCTTATCCCAGAAAGCTCTTTTCCTATCTCATCAGTTTGCTCTGTTTGTGCACTCTGCGCTACCAAGTCATAGAGAGAGGATGAGAAGTTAGAGGACTGTCTCACCGAGGGTGCCGGGTTTATTGTTTCATCTTGTATAGCTGCACTGCAGAGGGTTCAAAGAGCCTTTATCCTCCAGAGCTTCCTCTTGCAGGCAGCTCTGACCTGCTCCCAGGCAGCTGCTCTGTACAGCCAGGTCCAGAATGAGACACAAATGGATTTTAAGCCACTGCAAATGTGCATCTCCTTCTGGCTTTGTAAAAATGTGCTGTGGGAACCAGAGCCTACCATTCCTTGCTCAGATCCAGAGAACTGGCAATATGGACAGACTGTATCCTCTTAGGTTAAAGAAATCCACCAAATATTTTATTTACATGCTGTTACTAATGTAGAAATCTATTGTATTTTTATTTTAATATTAAAATGCAGTGATTATTCTGGCCTGTCACTTGTAATCGGTTGACTGTGTCAGAAATCTCTTCAGTTGTGAAGGGTACAATGTGAAAATGGACTGGGAGTCTCTGAGACAACACAAAACTACTGTGATTGAATAACGTGTCCTGTACTTCTGTCTCTGTTCTGCCAGAGCTGCTGCTTCAAGCCATCCCCCAGCAAGGAGTAGGGAGGCATCTGACCACTGGCCTGCACACTTCAGAGGTGTCACAACTGTGACAGTTGCTGCTTGCAACATACCTGTACGTGTAGAGGCTCGATTGATTGTATTCCCTGTCAGGCTGGAAGTCTGCATTTAGATGATGCGTGAGTTCAACCTGAATCTAATTGCAGGGTAGGAGAAATAGCAGTGCAAAGTGTTAGCAGTTTTTAACAGACTAGAGCAAGTGTAACCTACTTTCTCCAGGTAAGGCCAGAAGGTTCTTGGTTTATCAGAACTATTTGAAATGCATCAGAATTATTAAATTGATAAAACCAATTGGTGCAAAGGAAGGAGTGTTGTAGCAGTGAAATGTATATAAAAACTTGGTTATTTATTTTTCCTAAGATAATTAGGTGATACACAGTGTATACTCACTAAGAGTAATTGCTGTGATGTATTTCTCTCAAAAAACAGAAACAAAATGCTTACCTAAATAAATGCTTATGGTATTCAAAAGCACATGGAAAACAAAGTGTTTTTAAAATAAAAGTACCTGCACTGTTGGCTGTATTACTTAAAGAAATCGTGTTCTTGCAGCCATATTTTTGTCTGCCTGATGAGTCCCTTTTGTGTACCAGTAACTCCCAATCCCAGTAGTTCAGCCAAGTTTGACAGCAGCACAAAGGTCTCAGAGTTTCTGCATGCTTCTATAGATGTTGCAAAGCTCACAGCTGGATCATAGAAAGCAACCCACGTTCATTCTCCTTTCAGGGGGAGAAGCTGTAGAGTGAGTACAATAGTTACATGGTCTTTTTGGGTTTTGGTTTAGCTGCTTATAATGGCCAATAAATATAAATATACCCCAAAACAACGGCAGCATGTGCTGGATGGGGAACAACGGTGGGGGGCTGGTGGGGGGCACTCAGAAGTCAAGGGGGAACTGGCAGCACTGTCGATAGTGAGCTCAGTGCCATGAGGGTTTCATACACCACACAAAGAGTGCACAGGGGCTGGGGGCAGTGCTGGGTTTATTGCAGCAGAGAGTGAGAGAGAGAGTGGCCACAAATCCATTGGGAACCAGGCTTTTTTAGTTCTCTGTTTTCCTCTCACAAATGAATTAAAACCTTGAACTAAATATTTCAGAGGAAAAAAAAGAATAGTCAAAATGCAGAATACAAACATTCTTACTTGGAAGCTGATGAGAGAAGCAGTAAGAGTGTACCTGTCAATTAATGTTCACCTCAGTGAGAGGTTCTGACCTGCTGGGTATTTTCTTAGGAACGCTGAGACAGGAGGAATCTCGCAGAGGTTACCCGGTACAGCACTCCTGCACTACCGCAGGATTATGTGCAGCACGACTCTTTCTAGCAGGAGTTAATCCACCTTTCTCTTGGGGAACTTCCAGTCACATGGACTCACTCCCCAGCCACCCTACCTACCTTGTTCCAGATTTCATCATCTTAGCACCAAGTGTAGGGTGATAGCGTTCCCTAATATACCAAAGTCTTCTTTACTTTCTTTGGTGCTTTCCTTTCTTCTTCTCAGAGCACAATCACCCTAAGCTGCTACCTGTCTGCAAAAGACCACTCTGACATACTCTTTTTTTTGTTTATTCTTTTTTCTGGGCCAAATTAATCAAATTTCCTACCAGGCTATGCTTTCTAGAGCTGTTGTTGGTCCTGCTGTTCTCTTCTTGACCATCCATTTTGTTAACCTGTTTCTCTGGGTGTCCCAGACAAGGCCTCCTACTACACATCTTCAGCGAGGTATGTAAAATTCTCTTTTAATACTCCCCACATTGAGGTCTGCTTGCTTTTTCAGCTTCACCACAGTATTGACCATTGCTCGAGTCTGTAATGCTATGTAATCCTCATAACCTTTTAGAACATATTGCTTCTTAGTTATCCATTATCTATTTTTATTTGAGGATTTGAGCTCTGGTTCTTCTGGGTAGTACTTCACGCTTGTCTTTGTTGAATTTTCCCTTACTGATTTTAGGCCAGGTCTCTGATTTTTCAAGATTATCTTTAATTCCTATTCTGTTCTTCAAAACTCATTTAACTATCACCTTGTTTCTTCCAGTCAGTGGTTAATTTGATGACTTTTTATTTCCTTATCCAGTGTGTTCATTAACCTATTCAACAGAATGTAGCTGACATCAAAACCCTTTAGGAACCTACTTGATGTGTCCTCCTGGTTTGATAGTACACAACTGGTATTTACTTTTTGAGAATGATTTCAGAGGCAGTTGCTTACTCATGACCCACCTACACAGTATTTCCTTAGCTTACTGATGAGAGCCTCCTGCTAAGTATGTGATGAATGTTGCTGATGCAGACAGAAGACATCTACTGCTTCATCACTATCCACGAGGTCAGTTATGAGTCAAAGAAGAAATTTCATTTTGTTTCATGTGGAGTTTTCTTGAAAATCCCACATTGGCTAATTTTAATCCATTTTTTATTTTTTATGTGAGTTTTAGTTAGAGTTAAACTGCTAAGGAGCAGTTTAATAGTTCTTTTCTGAATCCTCCTGGTGATACTTATTTCATGAGCTTCTTT
This sequence comes from Zapornia atra, assembly GCA_013400835.1. Classification (NCBI taxonomy): domain Eukaryota; kingdom Metazoa; phylum Chordata; class Aves; order Gruiformes; family Rallidae; genus Zapornia; species Zapornia atra. The sequence continues at coordinate 10,514 of VZTU01006201.1, read as the reverse complement.
ATAATCTCTTTTTCTGAAAATACATAGTGTGATTTTTCTCTCCCCAACTTTAGAATCTTCCTCCCAAACACTTGAAATGGCAAGTGGTAGTGTATGAAAGATCACATCTTATCTCCAACAGAAAATGTTATTCTGGATCAGGAGAAAATTGTCTGTCAGACAACATATTGATGACTTTGACTCCTAATTGTTTATGGAGAACTTGCAACTGATATGCAGATGGATCTAATATGCAGATGCAGACCCTGCATCTTAAATAAACCCTCCTCAAAAGCTTTGTAAGCTTACTCACAGGTAGGAAAAGATAAGGGGATGCTGAAGTTAAGGTTTCAAACACAGTCCATTCTGCTTGCACTTTGGAGACGTGGTGTGAATGGTGGGAGACATCGTGCACTTTGCTGCTGGTGCCTTCGGACCCTTGCAGGGACACACAGTGTCATGCACTGACACGAAGGAGAGCGGAACTGATGCTCAGAGCACACTGCAGAAGGGGTCAGCACACACAAGTCAGTTCCCTAGACCAGTTTTCATTAATTTCTTTTAAATTTAAACAAAGGTGAATCAGAAATGTCTGTGGCAGTACAGGCAGAGTGCAGCAAAAGGAATACATTAGTGGCATAGTGCCTGGGCTGTCTTCACAGAGTGAATCCCACTTCCCCATAATTTCCAGTATAACTGTTGTACTAAATAAGTACATGAAGCAGGCAACACCTGTAATAACAGTAAAAGACAACTCAGTTCTGTGTCCAAAAGGAGGTATTAGTGTTTCTGTCCCTGTGTTATGAAACCCAAAACCTAGCCTCAGTCCCCAGCCCTTCCCTGCAAAATGACCAGCTGAGCTCAGCCCTTTGGCCATCCTCGGGAGAGCAGTAATGCATGAGGAGGAGGAGTGCTCCTGTGTTCATCTGTTCCAGCTGCAGCAAGGACAGTATCTAACTGCAGCCTCTCATTTGGTGGGGTGGTGCTTAGTCACCTAAGTCACATATTTTGGTACCGATTCAGGGATGTCCAAGAAAGCCCAGCCAGAGGTGGTGGTGTTGCTCACCTTTGGGTTAAGAGCCTAGAATGTTTCTGTGGCCAGTGAGAGATGGAGGCCCTCCTCAACAGAAGTTCCAAAACAACTTTGAGAAGACAGCCCAACAGCAGACTGGAAGGTCCAGAACAGAGCAGGCAAGAGATGAAAATGCACTAAGACAAGATAAAGGAGGAATCACCTGAAAAGCAAAGTTTAAAAAAAAAATTGTTAGCATCAAGAAAAATAAATCTCAACTAGGACATGCTAGATTGAGTAGCTAACTTTCCTATGAGCATCTTGCCTTCAGTAATGAACCAGTTGATTACACTGAGAGTCCTAATCAATACAAGGTTTTTTAACAGCTTAATATACATCCTTCAGAACTGTCAAGGAAGAACAATCTGCTGCATAAAAGTACAGGCAAGGTGGGTTTCTTTGTTCTCTTATGACAAGGATAACATTAATAGCATTTCCAGCAATATCTCAACAAAATTAATTCTTTTATCAAGCAATAAGTCATGAATGCACACTATCCTGCCAGTGGGTTTTCTTCCTTGCTTTCTCTCTGCTTGGGTTTTTAGGGCATTGTAAACTTTTTTGAACATTGAAAGGTATGACCCACAATATGATGGTGTGGTAACTACAGTGGATTTAACTCTATGTCTGGATTCATCCTCCCAATTATTCTAACAATGACTTTTTTTTTTTTCCAAAGGCATTTTAAAACTAAAATCATCTTGTATTTGCTTTCAGTTAAGTGAAATAGAACAAATTGTTATCCAATGTAGATTAGCATATACTGAATTTATAGATTAGCTTTACTGAAGCCAATGAAATTACATGGATCTATATAGATAAGTATTTGCCCGCTTGCCTTACATACAGAAGGCAAAATTCAGAATTCTTATTAAAATGTTTCAAAAGCCTACATCCTGTTACATTTTGTTCTAAGAATCTGCAGATGTCAGCTAATGAAAATAAACTTCAAAGGGAGGAATTAATTGGGAGCTAAATCGCAATCTCAAAATAAGTTCTGTTTGGAAATGGTTGCTTTATGCTCGGCTGTAAAGTCAGTGTTTGCCTTTTAACAGCTCTGCAGTTTGGTGCAGAGCTGTCCACTTGAAAGGAGAAGTAAATAGCAGAAGCTATTGGTTGCATGAGGCAGCCCTTGCATCCATGCTGATAAAGCATTCAAAATAAACTGTCAGTTAAATGCTCCTTTTTAGTTTTCTTCTTCAAGATTTCTTCTTCAAGATTTTCCCAAGAAAAAATGGATTATTACTCCTGTCCTGCCCCATGCCATATCCAGCAGTGAAGCCAGAGGTGAGCTGTGGTACATTCTCTGACTCGTATTACCAGTGAATGAGAGGGAAGTGCCAATGATATCAGAGAGGAAAGGAGAGAAAGAAGCCAAGGAATTTTTTAATTTTTTTTTTTAAATAATTTGTAAAAAGAGAGGCTCTGCTTGACTGTATGTCATCCAGGCTACACTCTGGAGGAGACAGGTAATGTGCTGGAAGGTGACACAGTGAAATAACAATAACAACAACAGCAATAATAACATAAGTAATAATAATATACCACCTCTTGTCATATGTACAAGGCACATGACACCCATGGTTTTGGGTTATGGAAACAGTTCTAATGGGCAAGAGGGCACAGGGCTGGATAACCTGAGGCAACGTCTTCATTAGCCATACAGAACCTATAAAGCAGTGACAGCAGACAAGCCAGATTACACAGCCATTTGCCTCAGCAGTGGTGGGGTGGGAACTCTGCAGGGTTGATCCAGACTCAGGAGTCCCCTGGTATTGAAGAGTGAGGCATGACATGAAGAACTAAGGCAGACAAGGGATAGGGACAGGCTGGCAAAGACACTGTTAGGTCTCTGCTGAATTTGCAACTGTGGGGGCCATTATTTCCTGGTGTGGATCACTGGTCACTAGGACCTGTCTTGAATAATGATGCACAGAGCTACATCCTTTGCACAGATGGCAAAGAAGTCCTGTGGGGATAAGAGCTTTTGGGCTTTGAAATCAGAAAAAAATTCCCTGTAGATCAAGAAATCTCTTCAGTCAATCCACCATTCCCCTAGAATCCTCTTCGAAATGAGTGTCAGCACAAGAGCAGAAGAGAATTTCTGTACATTTCTGTAAAATTGGAGACACTTTAATCTATTGTTCAACTGAGTAAGGATGACCTTCAGGAGAAGGTGCTTGTTGCCCACTGATTCTACAAATTGGTGGCTTCCAAAAAGACTGGAAGCTAATGTGGATGAGGTAGAGGGAGGATTCAGCCATTACTGTAAAGATGAAAGCTATTTCAGAGGAACATTTCAATTTACCTTCTCTAGAAAGAGTGATGATTTCCCGTGAGGAAAAAAATACCCCACCACTACTTCACAGAAATAGAAAAGAAGGATAACTGGTTTTCTACTCACCTAACCTCATCCTGCAGTCCTCCCCCGAGGCATATTTTTGTCAGTGGTTCAGTTTTTGCATTGATTATCTCAATTCCTTTTCTAAGGCAATTAAACTAATAAAGTTAAAACAAAGGTATGTGAGTGACATGTTAAGTTTTGAGGACATTTTGATTCTATACAGTTTTCAGCTAATAAGCTGTTCGTAGTTGCTAAATGCAAATCATCATTTTAGGAGAAAACCCCTGCATCCAAATACTGTGTGCACTGTTCACAGGCCATCTTCTGCAAGCTCTAGACTCTGCGTGAGTCTACACACTAACAGACTGAGCAGAACAAGCTCATGTAGCCAAGACAGTAAAACAGACACACACTCACTCCTAAGAATCAATATTCTTCTTGATCTCCGCTGTGCTCCAGAAGGAGAATTATGAGCTAGGTGACTCCTTAGACTGGTGCCTCCCCTGACTCAGCTGCACTGAATGACTAAAGGCAGGGAAGCCAGTAGTCTAAGTGATGGGCCACCAACTGTAGCAAAACGTAGGCAACAGGACTTACAAGAGGACTTGCAAAATGCTCGTTCTGTATGCAGCTCTAGCTATGCAGTGTGAAAGGCAGTCTGATGGCTTGCAAAGATATACAGTATTTTTGCCAAGCATGTTTCCTTTTCCTTTACTGAGATACAGTAGATTTACTGATTCTGGGCAACCAACATAAGGACACATAGTTCTTCATATAAACCAGACTCTCAGTAGCTACAAGACAAACCAGCCAGCTCCATGTAATTAATTCAAAAACCAATGACAGCTTTCAGAGAGGTAAAAATACAGTGACTGGTGGTAATAAGATCATCAAGAGATCTATTTTTGCAAGTGCTCTGTTGTTAGCCCTGCTTCCTTTCTCAAAATCTATTTTTCTTGGTCTGCCTAAACTCCATCTTCATCTTTAAGTAGATGCAAAGGCTAAAATCTGTCCACACTACAATCAATAATAAATCACTCCCAGATTTTGCCAGAGTTGGTGTTTTTACATACATTGGCAAAAGAGACACCATCAAGTTCTGCACTGGATTGGTAGTGTCCCTATTTAATGGAAGAGTGTGGAAGATATGGATAAGATAGGTCTTGACACTGTAAGTCCCTCACTCTGTCCATCCTTGAAGCATGTTATATAGATTGAAACAGCAGCTGGATAATACTGTAAAGACAGCTCAGGTACATCCATCCCATGCTGCCAGGCAGGATTTGTGGGAAATAGGCACGCTTCACATGTAACTACAGTGAGTTACTTGTAACTATGGTGAGTTACACGTAACTAGGGACAGTCAGGTCAATGGAGTTTTTTCACTTATTTGCAAGGGAATGTCTTCCAGTTTTACCCTGCTGTGGTGAGAAGATGTATACCCTTCAGCTTTGCTCTCAGCATCAGTTATTTGCAGCTAATATTTTCAGCAAGCATAAGCAGCCTATGCACCTATGCATCACGATGTTTTAGTTAAAAACCATTTTGGAAAGTGAGACTTGGACTCTTTCGACTTGGGCAATTCACCACATTTTACTTATTTTCCTCACATGGCTCAAAGAGATATGTTAAAAGATATGTAAAGCATCCATTCTCTTCCACAAGCAGGAGAGGCATCTTCTGTTTGATAAGTCAGAACTTATCAGCCATCTTATCTCAGATCTGCTATTTATACTGCCCTTCTGCAAATGTGTTATCACTGCCCTGCACACTGTTCCGAGGCATTTTCCACAAAACCCACAGATTCCCACATCCGAAATGAGCACAACCCAGATCAAATTTATACAGAAGCTGGAACTCAGTCTTCACTTTGGCTGGCTGTGCGTGGGAGTGCCTGCATGTGTGTGTATTTGTGTGGGCGTAGCAGCATTCATTTCTTAAAATTTTGTTCCTGCTGTAGAAACGACTTGTGTAGTGGTTTATTTTAATACCAAATTGCAAGGTTAGTTCATTTTACAAGATGGCAGCTTAACACATCGGGAGGAGGAGGGGGAATAGATTTTTCTTCTGAAGATCTGCAGTGCCTGTGATGCTCTGTGACAAACAGAGCAGAACAAAATTCTGGTGACCGTTTTGATGAAAAAGTGAATGTGCTCAGTGAGCCAACGAGAAGCAGTAAGGGACATCAAATATGAGACTTGATAATTTTTGCCTCTTCCAGCCATTCCATTTGAATTTCTGTGATTTTATTTAAGGCATAAATATTGTACTTAAGGGGGGTTAATTTTTTTTTAATTAAATATGTTCAATTAGTTGGCGAAGAAACATTTCTCTCTAAAAATCAGCTGTGATAGTTCATTCTTTCCCTAAAGCTAAAATCAGCTGTAATAGCCTTCCTCCTAACTCTGGGGGGAAAAAAAAGTCAAATTCTGTAACTTTGGCACTTTAATCTCCAAAAAGGCCGTATAGAAACAATCACAATAAATGAAGATTGAAGAATGAAGGCAAGCTGGCTTTAGGGCTCCATTACACTAAAATGGAAAGAGAGAGGAATTATGTCTTCAGAGCCTGCGAAGTACCGTGGTGTATGGTACACAGAAATGAGAAACTCAGCTGCCAGCAGCCGGCTCGGCGTCTCACTGTCTCTGCAATTTAAGGCAGTAAGAGTCTCCTTGCCCTGCCTCTGCCCAAATGAAAACTTTTTGCTTCTCAATTTGATGTACCTGTTGGGTAAATTTCACATTGTCTGCTTAAAACACCTCATACCTGCTCTCTGCAGGCTGTCCCAGCGTTAGAGTCACCTCTCTTTTAGGACCATGTGTGCCAGCAGCCCCATCCTGCCCCGTGATTGCGTAGTGTTGGCTGGGGTTCATCCAGGCTCAGTGCCTGAGCCCCAGGAACTGTTGAAGGAGGAGGGAAGGATGAAGACGTGTGTCTGGGAGTGGCGGTGCAGGTGTATCTCCTACGGCCTTTTCCTTTGCTGTGAATGACAAAGCTTTTGTACTGATGAAATGCCACATTCCAAACGCCAGGTACCTCCGTGAAACTATTAAATGCTGCAAAAATAATCCAACATTGAAAAAAAAAACCCCTTTCCTTCCCTTACCTTTGTATTCTATTTAATAGCTCTGTCTCATCCTCTGATACTTGTTAAGTTCTCTGCTTTCATCTCTTCTGTTGCACTCCTATGTATCCATCTACATGTGTCCACGCACACACATACATCGACATGGTCTGGACGCTGTGACACTGTCCTAACTGTTCTTTTCCTACTCCAACCTACTCATCCCACCTACAATTTTAACTCTGGAAGGCTCCATTGCTCAGCTGAGGCAAATTCACAGCAGCCCTCTACGAGGACAAGAAGAGGAAGGTGTGGCAAACTCACACGGCTGGGAAGGAGCAGGAGGCAAGGCAGGTGGAAGAGCACTTCCAGCATCCCCGTTATGCCCAGGACTGGTGCCTGATGGGCACCTGCAGTTCTGAGAGGTAAGGGTTGAGTCACCTGAGGTCCAGGGCACATATTCTGACTGAACCTAACCCTTTAATCTTCCCCATCCCCTGGAGTTTTGGCCCTTGGGGCCATTCCTAACAGCCGCCCTGTTTGATGGCCTGATGGCATTTAGCCCCATGGGTGCAAGCTGTACCAGGGCGGTCAGCCTGGGAGCGGTCCCTGGGTCATTTTGCAGACATTGCCTACAAATCTCCTCTGATTTTGGTCCCGTCTTTTCTATTTTCGCTCTGTAGATTCAGTCATTTCAAGTTCAGCTGCACCTCTTCAAACAGACATGCTCTCTCTAACTCCACGTCCTCATATGCAGCCAACTCTTAGGTGTTTTCCTTTTGATCCTTTCCCACCTTCAGTTTTCCCAGTCCACCACCTCTGACCATCTTCCATTTCTTGTAATCTAAACACCATCCCTTCAAATCTTCTGTAAATTCCTGGTGTGCTCATGTCTTTTCTGTCTCCCTTTCTCCTCCTTTCTTCTGTTGATTCTGGTGGCTGATCCCTGGCAATAGCACATTTTATTGGGAAGCGGCAAGGTACAGTAGCAAAGGTTTTAAATCTCATAGTTCCTCCTTTTTCTTCTCATTCCTTTTTTGCTTGGTTATCTTCTCCATTGGATTTCGTTCCATGTCATTTCATATTCATTTCCTGCATCTTTAGAATTCACCAGCACCCCGCTATTCCCTCTGCAGCTTTGCAAGCTTTTTTTTTTCTCTCTCTTTTTTCCCCTTTATACAGGCAGCGGCCACTCTTCATCTTTGCAGGAACTATTCATCTCTGTGCAACACCTGTCATCTTTCGTGCCCCAGCTTCTCATTTTACATCTGGTCTGCATTTGCATAGCCTAGTCTTCAGCTGGGTTTCCTGCTGCCTTTCATAGATCTCCCCACATCATTTTTAATCTTTTCGGTACCGCTTCTCCTTCCTTTTTATCACAGAGGCAGAAGGGCTCTGTTAGCTAGTTCTGTTTCATAGGAAATTTTCTTTCAACATCAAAGAATACGAGATTGCAAACACTGTTAAAATTAGTGCACAGCACTCTAGATCCTGGTGAGTTATAGCATTGGAAAAGATTTATGCCCCAAGATTTCTTATTCCTCCTTGGGTTTAGTGCCAATCAATTGTATCTAGCCCAGAGGTTTTGGCACTCCGTTTATCTCTTTTTCCATGTCTGTACCTCTATGTCAGGTTTGAAAACTGTCATTTCCCTAAAACGTTGCCCTGCTGTTCTCAGTCACTCACTTTTTCCACTAAAATGCACACTGAAAGTATACTTCTTGTTCTAGGATTAAATAATTTCTCAAAATTCCACAGTAGTGGAGTTCCCACAACCTTCCCAAAAAAACTGACCCCTGCCACACTAGCCTTGCTCCCTGTCCTTCCTTATCCCTGTTGCAATGGCAGTCTATTTTTCTTGCACCAACACAGTGGACATGCTGAACTATTCACCCTTTCCTCTACTCTTGCAGGTACTATTTAGATTTTGCAGATACCTGCTTTCAGCTTTCCCTTCTCTGGACTGAGCTACCACAGGGATTTCAATGTTATATTCTTGGGTCACATTTTCTAGAGCTCTGACCATTCCTGCGTTCACTCCTCAGGTCCCTCAAGATCTCTCTCCCTGACAGATTACTCATACTAACACACTAACCCTGCTTTATTGAAGAGAAGCGTTTGCCTCTCCATTAGTCTGCTCATTCCCTAGTAGAGTTTCTACTTACGCTCCTCTTCATCAGAGAGGATGTCTCAATGCTCAGGTCTGGGGTTTATATAAGATCTAAACATACATGTGAATGCTTGTTAATACATAGAGAAGCATTTGAAGTAACTCTGAAATAATCATGGTATCACTGCTTGCTTCTTTCCTCTGCCATCCTTGCACCACAGGGTACGCTACTTTTTCCTAATAATACCCAATTCCCCTAGCAGTGTCTTTGGGCTGAGGGCACCTTTGGTTTCACTGTCAATCCCTCCAAGTCTACATGATTTTACTTCCAAGTAGCTCATTTCTTTTTCACTAGCAGTTTTCTTTCTGCCTAAGACAGCTGGGGTTAATTACAAGATTTGTGTTATCCATCAGTATTTCTTTTCCAGAATTTCCTGAAGACATACAAAGGGCCAAACATACAAAGTTCAGTGCTGTATTTCTGTTTGAAAGAACAGGAGGATATAAATCCACCTGCAACCAGTGACCTTTCAGGATTTGCATCATTAGATCACATTGAAAAAACTCTGATGGATGAAAAATCTAAGCGTTAGGGAAAAGTAATATCTGGGATCCCTGGTGTAATGTTTGCAAGAAAAGATTTTATAGCAGTTACTTTACCCTTTGATTTATGCACACATTTTGCATCTATCCTCAGGCCAAAGTGCTCAAGCTTCCTCTAATGAGATGCTGGCTGTCTCTAGTAGCCTTTTCTCATAGTCCTAAGTTTCTCCTGTGACAAAGGTTGCAGCTGGTGTTAAGCCTGTAATTTCCTTACAATAACTCAGTGGCTCCTGTCACTGCTGTAGGAAATGAGGACGCCCCAAAGGGCAACACAGTGAAACGAATGGTGAGCATTTGCTCTGAGCGATAGGTGAGACCTATCGCAGACATGCACAGAGACACACAGCGTGTTAAGGTCACACTGTGAACTTTTGCACTGATGTTCCTTGCAAATCTCACCAGGGTCTTTTCTACTTTTTGAAACTAGCTTAGACATGAATTTGAAAGAACTGTAAATGCAGAAATACCACTTTATATGATAAATAAATCCAAGCGAAAAAGCAACACCAGTTCTTTCACCCAGGTTTCTTTCATCTCCAGCTTTGGTTCAAGTTTTGCTCTCAAGTCACACAAAGTCATAAAAGTCTTCTAAAACTTGTCTGGTCCTCTTCTTTCAGTAGTTGAAATATCCTTATATATGTTGTAGATGGTTTTTACCTGGTCATTAGTAAAGCCTTTGACACCATTCCAACAGCATTCTTCTGGAGAAACTGGGTGCTTATGACGTGGACAGTCACAAGCCGTGTTCCTCAGGGCTCAGTCCTGGGGTCAGTTGTGTTTAGTATCTTTATCAATGATGTGGTTGAGGGGATCAAGTGCACCCTCAGTAAGTTTGCAGATGACACCAAGTTGGGCACACGTGTTGATCTGCTGGAGGGTAGGAAGGCTCTATAGCACGATCTGGACAGGTTGGATCAATGGGATGAGGACAATGGTATGAGGATCAACAAGAATCAGTGCTGGGTCCTGCACTTGGGTCACAACAACCCCAGGCAGTTCTACAGACTTGGGGAAGAGTGGCTGTAAAAGGACCTGGGGCGTTGGTTGTCAGCCAGCTGAATATGAGCCAGGAGTGTGCCCAGGAAGACCAACAGCATCCTGGCTTGTATCAGAATCAGCATGGCCAGCAGGACTGGGGAAGAGATCATCTCCTGTACCCAGCACTGATGAGGCCCCAACTTGAGTACTGTGTTCAGTTTTGGGCACCTTGCTACAGGAAAGACATTGAGGTGCTGGAGAGTGTCCAGAGAAGTGCAGCAATGTGGTGACATGTCTGGAGCTCAGGCCTGGTGAGGAGAAGCTGAGGGAACAGGGGTTCTTTAGTCTGGAGAAAAGAGGCTGA
>VZTU01006200.1:24370-100777 GCA_013400835.1 Zapornia atra | reverse complement strand
TAAATGTACAGCTGTACATTTAGAGAGGCTGAAGCCTTGCAACCAATAATTATTATATATTGTTAATATGCTAAAGCTCCTTTTTTTTCTGCTGCTTTTCTAATGATTTTCCTAACTCACACTTACTAAAAAGACTTTTAAAAGGTCATGAAATACTAAACTATTGTTTATAAAATGTACAAATGCAGAATAAACATACATTCTGTTGCAAAGAATTCTCCTTCACCACCTGATTTTAAACTAATAATTACCCAATAGCTATATCCAGACATGTACATTTTCTATACACACAATAGACAGAGAACAGTTTAAAACAACTGAGTTTCAGATCTGAAATACAAAAAGCCATTACAGCATACTCTGCAGAGGAAGCATATAGATAAAGCCTTCAAAAATGACATAGAAAATTATTTCCCTTTTATTTCAAAATTTACCAAACTAAATTATGTTTCTTTTGTTCACAGATACCTAACTCTAGCCTTAATAGCATGTCTTTGGTCTTCAGGTACATTTTGTAACCCTAGAGGCAGTCACTGCACATCAACCAAATAACCATAAATGTTACCCTCAAGTGTATTTACCAGTTTCTCCCATGAAGGATCAGTAGAAATTTTAAAGTAATTAGGTCATCTTCAATACAGGATTGTGTGGATAAGGACTTTGTTGCTGTTTTTCTTTGATGCAGCACTATGGATGAATACACTTTATAGGTTCTTTTAAAATAGTTTCTATGTTATAATCATACTGAATGTAAGAGGGAAGTAGGACTCATTCTTTACTTGGGATAGAAAATTAATCTATGGGGGGAACCGTAGGGAACGTTTACAAGTTAAGACTTCATCTTTCTCCAAGTATAAGTGGTTCATTCAGTCAGATCCAGATTTTGAGTATAACTTCACTGAATGCTTTTGTATATTGCCTGGACTGCTTCTTGATTTTAAGAAACTTGAGGGGAAAAAGAGAAATACTATCACACTCTTATGGGCAGTGTTTGCTTCAATAAGTATGAAATTGAACCCATTTGAAAGAATATCACCCTCCTACACTGTCACTCTGGAGGATCCTCAGAGGAATCACTCTGTGGATTCCTTTAGAAGGCAAAGGTTCTGAAATTTATGAGCAGGCCAATTCGGCATTGAAGCCTTAATTCTTTTTCTATATCTAGCCTGAAGTCTTTCAATTAAGAGCCAAATGAGGATGTTGTTCTAGGGCACATGTTTATAAAGTTCATTTTTTTCAAGTAGCCATATGCCTACATCAGCACTTTAGAAGTAATACACAATAATGGTAACATTAATCCATGATGTGAACATTTATTTATCAATACACGTTTTTTCCCCCTTCTCCTAACTATTCTGAAGACTCTCCCAACAAATTAATTTTGAAAAGGAAATCCAAAATATTTTATAGTGTTAGCAATAGGACTTCCCTACAAATCAATATAACTATAAAGTGGAAAGGGCAGGGAAGCTACTTAAATACCAGTGGAAAAAAAACCTACTGAAAAGTCTTTAAAAGCCTATATTTAACTATTAAATATTTTCTATTTTGTCTTTCACTATCCTTTGGAATATAAAACTTGATTAAGTTAAAAAAAAAAAAAGAAAAAAAATCAGGAAAAATACTACCTGAGAAGACTCTTCTGCATTTGAGTGTCTCCCACTTTGACTCGTATCCACATTACTGTCATTTACATTTTCATCATTTTCAGTAATGGAAGGGAGACGGGATATGGAATGAAATCTTTTTGTGATGGTAGACTGAAGAAAGTGGCTAAATAAAGAGGAAAAGAGAAATCAAACACTTTAATCCATACCTTTTATTTTTCTTAATAGATTTCTTAACAGAATTTTGTCAAAATAATTTGTACCTCCTTTAGTTTGACAGCTTAATAGGGCAGCACAAAATCTATGCATACATACATATATTCATCACTCTTAACGGCTTGGCACTACATGCATGCCTACAACTCAGATGACCCAAACTGTTGCCCTCTTACCTAACCCCTGAAAATTCAAAACCCAATTTAGCTGTGGGAAAACTAGATGATATTTACAGAAATGAATAATTCTATGGTCCCTAGAAATGAAGGAAAAAAGAAGGGGGGGGAAAGTATTTTGTGTTAGAATAGTTTTTTGTCTTTTCCCTCAAAATGGGTCTCCATAACTACCAGACAGCTAACACACGCGATAACCAAGGAAACCTGTGCAAGGCCTATTCAGGCTATAGTAAAAGAAAGCTCTGTTGCTGACTTCAGTGGAGGCAGAAATAAAAACTCATGGAAATATAAATAACTCTTTGCCTATTGAGTGAACTAGGAGAACAAGATCAAAACAATGCTTCACACGTGCCAATTAGAAATAAATGCTTAATTGTATTATTGCAGCAATAAAGAACAGATAAAAATGTAACCAATGTGTTATCTATCCCTCTTCCTAAGGATTGAGATAATGAAATATCAAGATCTTTAGCAGTAGCAAAGTCACAATTATCTTCCCTTTGAGTGTTTCAAAAGAATTTTATTAGAATAAAAGCAAGAGATTAAAAACAGATTCAGTCCTAAATGTGTATCTAATTCTCTTATCTTATTTAGGCAGCTACATTACTTTAATGAAATGCTAATACTTGCTATATATTTTTGGTTACTACCTGTTAATTAAATCACAAGAGATTTAATTAGCTGATTGTCATGGAAACTTAGCAACTTAAATAAACTGTCCTTAAAAAAATGGAGTAGCTTGACCATGAAGTAACATATTAAATACGAAAAAAATAGAAAACGTTAACATGCAAATACTGCAACATCTGAATTATTATTCTCTCATTCTTCTAATAATCTATTAATGGATATTGCTTAGAGCATTTTTATGTATTTCTACTCCTACTATTTGAAAACAAACAATAATTAAAAGTATTTTTAACCAGGGAAATGCAACTGTATCAGGAAAACAATGGTATTACAAGAATATTCCAAGGTTATTTCTTCTATGGACAAATGCTGCTGTAAAAAAAGCCCTTACATTCTAACTAGTTTATTACCATCCCATTCAGTCATGATGATCAAAATTCAAAACTTGTCAAGTATGTAATTTATTCAGGTTAGACATGTACTTAACAAAAGTTGTACACACCTTAAAAAAATGACAATGTTGTTGGGCTCAAATCTCAAGAAAAGAAATATCCTCAAAAACAATGTAAACCTTTTGGTGCTTACTTGGTATGTGACTCATTCAATGTTTCCTGTCAGGTGTTCAGTTGGAATAGAAGTGAGATTAGTAATTCTAGTAGTTGTCTGCTGAACTTTCACATGGTAAGCTGAAGCCTGACAGTAATACATTGTGCAGTGGGTCACAAGGAAAAACCTCAAGGCCCTGATACACTTCATGGTAATATTTCTTTTCCTGTCAATGAGCAAATATTGCGCCGAATATTGACTAGAAGTGGTATATATGTCAATTTCTGAAAATCCTTCTCAAAGACACTGTTTAAACACCCTGGTTTTCAAGAGTTTGAAGGAGTTTCAAACAATCTTTAATAGAAGACACCTACACAAAGTTGTGTTTTGAGCATGAGCTGCTTCATGTGCACTCTCAGGCTTCTTGTAACAACTGTAACAAACAGAGAACAGCCTGTTTTATTCATAAACTTTAATTGCTTTGTGCCAAATATGTGACACCCAATAAAGTATTGGCCAGCTAGTGCAAGAACTGAAAAAGACAAATAGTTTGAGGAAAAAAATTAAAAGATATCAAAGAATATTCTGTTTCTGGTGGAAGTGATCTACTGAATATTCTACGTTGTTGGGCACATGGAGTAGAGAAGCTGTCAATGTGGTTTTGCTTGACAGAGCTCCCTGCCCTTCAGTGTCAGACATGCTAAGAAGTTTGCATCCACCCACAGTACTGTCTGTATGGGGTATGACAAGTAAGGACCCCCTCTCAGGTGTGTGCCTGCCCACCTCTTGGTGGGTTTTCTCATCAGCATGTAGATTAGCAGACTGGAGGAAGCAGCATATAAAGCTTAGAGTACCCCAACTTGCATCTCCAACAGGAGGTGTATGCCTGTAGAGGAACCTGTACTCCCAAAATATGCACATGTAACCCACAAAGAATGGAGGGTGTGTATAATTGCACATGTATGCCTCTGTATGCTCAGAAATTCTTGGGATTACTTACAGAAAGGTGTTCAGAAGTTTAAAGCTGTTCATTAACATTTTGCAATCATCTACTACAGTGATTTATCTGCTGCATTGTTGATATGGATCCTAAATATATAATTCACTGATTGCTAATTAATTATGTGACATCAATAAAACAAGAGAGTGTTCTGATCCTGATGTGCTTTAAACTACATGAACTGAGCAGTTTTTCCCTCTGACAGAAGTAAACAGAGGCCATTGTGCTTTCACAGTGAAACGAACTAACACTTGGATGTTACGGCTGAAACTACATTGAATACTTACGTGTCTGTGGGTATTGTGATAAGATTCAATTTGTAATTCAAAAATAGACTAGTGATCTCAACATGTTCTTCAGGTTTCTTTTTGACAGGCTCTGGGAAAAAAAGCACCAAACTTTATATTCAAGAGAAATATTTCCTGTTATGTAATTCTGACAAACGATTACACTGGGGATGGATCACCTCTAAATAATACTCTTGTCCAAATATGGAAGAGAACAACTAGGGGTGGCTTTAGGTGATATATCATGAAAAAAAAGAAATGCTTAACACACTGATCCTCATCCTGCAAGGTATTGAAAGTATGCTTAACCTATATTTAAGGTTATCCAAGGTAGCTTAGAACTACCTTGGCAGCACATTCTGTCTGCTAGTTTCCTGTTTCTGATCTCAGTATATTCTGCTAGCATTCCTGTAACACTTTCATATTCAAGCTCACTCATATCATGCATTTAACTGCATTATGCAGTATAGACAAAGCCTAGAATAAATTTACCCTTAAAACTATGAGTTGTTGCAGTGGGACTTGTCACATACTTTACAGGTTTAAAAGGTGTTCAGAAGCTTTGATGGCTCTGCCTCAGAAGAGCTTTTGTGTTGCTTTGATAACACTCACTCTTCATTTTCTCCGGTAGAGTGGAGTGCTTTTTCAGAGGTAAATTAAGACTCTTCTCAAAGCATTTAAGAAATAATAGGGCTAAGGGGAAAGTAATCCAAAATTGACACACAAAAGAAAAGAAACAAGACAAAAGGGAGGAAAAAGTAATCCCTAGGGAAATTCTATTGAAGTTAAACTCACAGATAAATAAGTATGGCTCTGAAAATATTTATAAGAATTAAAATGCAGTGAAAAATTTATTTTGGGAGTCTGAGTAGACAAACCTCGAGGTTCAGAAGTCACAACAGTTGTTTTTTTCTGACGGAAAAGTTTCCAATGAGGAACTGGTGGTGGTTCTGGTGGTGCTACCAAAGGACAGGCCCTCAATCTAGTAATCAGGACAGGATGGCTATATGTATGGGAAAGCCCATATTGCCTCAGCTTCTCTGAAGAATCAGCCTATGAAACATGGAGAGATAATCTGACTGATGTCAGCAACCATTTTGCATCATATTTCTCTCAGAGAACAGTGTACACACAGAAGCATCTAATGGCACGGATAACAAACAAAACAAGAATACTTCACCTGACAAGGCTACCCAAAACCACACTAATTAGGTTTTGATATTCAGCAGTAAAGGTATAATTGAACAGTTAAAAGTGTTTACATATATTTTATTTTTCATAATAGATTCATCACTACTTTCAATTATTTATACAACCGTTTGGGTTTTGTTTTTTTTTTTAGGTACTACAGAAAATATATAAATGAAGCAGAATAAAGATATCAGAAAACAGTATTGACAACATTTTGGTTTAAGCAAGCATATTTTAAAACACTTTTTATAAGGGAAAAGTCCTTACTTCATGTGGTATGTATAAAGCAATTTAGGTAACTTTTGAAATATCCATGATGTAGTATCACTTTGAAGCAGTACACCATTAAAGTTAGGCTTTTTATCTGCTGTCTAATTTAGAAAACCCATTAAAGGCACTACAGTTGACCCATATGCCAAAGCCCTTAGCAACAGACTTAAGAGCAATTTTAGATGTGGACATTGAGTGGTGCTCTTCCCATTAAAATAATACCAGTCCAATTCTTAACATTTTTCACAACTGAAAGTTCTGTTACAAAATCCGTACATTCTTTTAAAACTACAACTTCTTTTGCCTGCTAAATAAATCAGCCATAACTTATTTCTTTAACATGTTCATTAGCAAGTCTCTGATTGCTTCTCCTCATTGTCAAATGTTCCTGAGGTTCTATAATTACAAACAGTAAAGAAGAACATAGCTGTGGTTATTTAAAGGGAGAGGATCAAATTAAATACTTTCAGGTACACATCAGCCTCATTTGATCTCCGATTTATAAAGATTTATTAAAAGAGTGGTACCTGGGTATACGTATATATTTAAACAACTTAATAATGGAAGTTAAAATCTCCAAGACTAGAAAGGATTTTGAACACAACCATTTAGCTACCATAAAGGAGAATTTGTCAGCTGCTGAGTAGGAGATGCACATGAATGACTCAACTATTGATTGGTTTTGGGTTTTTTTCATTTTATTTGAGCAAACTTGAAACAATTAAATTCAAGCCACATCAATCCAAGGACACGCACACTAGGAAGCATAGCTGAAAGGGATACTGCAGACATTCTGGAGGGAAATTCTGGCACAGCTGCAGCCAATGACAGAATTTCCTCCAAATTTAGGAAGCAACTCTTACCCCAAAAAATGAATCCACTCTTCAAACCATAAGTATTTCTATCCCCTTAGTATTTCTCAGCTCCCCAGAGAAAGCTTTAAAAGGTATTTTTTTTTAATTGAGGCCCACAAGAAATCCACTACACCCCCATATTCAATTCCTGTCTACTTCCATTTTTCTATCAGTCTTTACTAAAATACTGATTTAGACATATAGATTCATCTGCCTCATCGTATTTGGCCTACGATGCCTCTTTTTCAGTTATCTTTCTACCCTAACAGACTGGAGCCAAATTGGAGACTCAAGATCTTGGGTGGCAGAAAAGACATAATCCTATGACACTGTTTCCAGTTTATTTTTTGATGACTAGTATTATTTATCATTAGCAAACAGACAGTATGGTCTGAGACCTTATATTAATATAAACTAAAATAAAAACACAGACACCAAGCTAGGCTGCAAAACAACATAACATATACAGTAAAAAAAATAGGGCAAAACCTAAGAGGAGCAATGTATAAACACCTGCAAAACATTTCTGGAAACTTATTTATTCTATGGAGCTTATCAGTTTTGAGAGAAGGCAGCTTAAATGTTAATGTTCTAATTATGATAAATATGATTTAAATATACAAAAAATTAAAACTAATTAATAATCAACCCAAGAAAGCCTGCTATGGCATTATAAATAGCTTTCTCTAGAATAGGAGTGACTCTGTGGAAATTTAAGCATTGTTTTTACCCCAGCTGCATGCAATGCTACACTTCCTCTCCAGCTGCTTTCACCAGGTACAATGACAGAACTGGAAAAAACATACTATTTCTTATAGAACAACATATCAGAAAATGTATATCAGCAAAGTCATTAATTGTAGTCTGAAAAAAAAAAATCGAAATTCATGTTTTTCAAGTAACCCTTAAAATAATTATTCTATCTCATCATGATGTATTTTCTAGACCGCATTTAGTCTCTCCCAGAAGGCTTCAGCTCCTGTGATCCAGAGGAAAGTGGAGAAAAACTGAAGAAGTGAGCAGGGTTGTGGCAGGAAAATGCATGATCAAAATACAGAAGTACTGAAATACAAATTTAACTGACAAGTCATTACCTGGTGACTGTTTTGCTACACTAATTTTATTTTATTTTTTGTCATGTACCTGCTACAAAAAACCCCACCTGATAATAAAACACATAATGCTTTCTTGTCCTAAGAATATAGGCTCTTACCATCTGCCTCAATGAAAAAATATCCTCTTCAAACAAATGCAGAGGTATACAAGCAGCACACACAACCATTTCTGGGTGGTTTGGCACAGAAGATTCTGTGGAGAAGATATTAACATGTTTTACAGTAGGGTAAACAGTAAATAAATGTTGTACCTCACCCTAAATCATTCTGCTTTCTTTGCCTTTTTAAAAATAATTTTCTTTGCTGGACTCTTATTTCATTCTAAACAAGTTTTTATTGTAAAATGCTCAGAAGAGAAACCAAGGACCAAAAATCCTTGTTTTAATCCTTGCCTACTTAGACCACCCACAACTTTTGCATATTTTACTATTTTTGCATAAATAACAGAAGCTACAACTTAAAAATGCAACAGAGGTCACAGGTAGCTTTCACCATTGTTGTTTTTCAAACTTTAAAAATACAACATTCTAGCATGAAGAATAAAATACACTGTGAGGGTGACAAAGCACTGGCACAGGCTGCCCCGAAAGGCTGTGGAGTCTCCTTCTCTGGAGACATTCAAAACCCACCTGGATGCTGTCCTGTGCAACCTGCTCTAGGTGATCTTGCAAGGGATTGGACAAGTTGATCTCCAGACATCCCTTCCAACCCCTATAAAT
Organism: Zapornia atra; assembly: GCA_013400835.1. Lineage (NCBI taxonomy): Eukaryota > Metazoa > Chordata > Aves > Gruiformes > Rallidae > Zapornia > Zapornia atra. The sequence goes on along the minus strand of VZTU01006200.1, from coordinate 92,166 downwards.
TTGTGAATCCACTGGGTAGGTGAAGTAAAAACATGCTGATTGGTCAGTACTAGCTAAATTCTCACAAGTGAAAGCAAAATTTGATCTTGACAACAAAAGGATCGAAAGCCAGAGATCTGGCCACTCCTACCAATTGATATGAAAATTGAAATAAGTAGTTTGAGAAACAGAGTGTTCATAAATCAGGGTTACTACACTTCTACTTCTGTCAAGGAGATGGAAAAATGTAGCTAATGATGTTGCTTCAGAAAGCATGAAGGGGTGACCTCATAGCTCTTATCCTACATGCCTTATGGAAACTTGTTTTCTTGTAATTCTGCCATAGGCAAGTCATAAAAGTAGGGGCAGGTTCACTTCATTACCCCTAGAAATCTTTTGCACTAGGCAACCACACAGTCATCTCATAACAATAGCTTCTTTCACAGATACAGGTAATTCCTGAATGATGGAGAGAAATCAAGGACATCTGACTGACAGCCAGTTCACTTATGCTGAAGGCGAATGTAGATTCAAAAAACCCCACAAAACCAGGAAATACTAGGTCTATGGTTTGACCTAGAAGTCAGCTCAAAGAGAAGGGCATCTATTACTCTCTTTCCTTAGTCATTTAAGAAAGCATGTGAAGACAGGACTTCAGTATACAGGTTGCGATACCTCTGTTTTTCTACAGCATGTTTTGCCTTGTTCCCTTCAGCTCTATCTCAAATATAGGATAATTGCTTCTTGTTTTACCTAAATTTAGGGAGCGTTCAACTAGAAGTTGCTCTAAGAATAGGCATTTTCTGTGAAGCTGAATAAAGCACTGTTTTTCAAATGAAAATTACAAGAAAGGAAAAGGATAGAGAGGCAAGTGATTGAAAAATCCAATTTGTCAGTCTAAATATTAATTTATTTAGATTTATAATGTGAGGGTTTTCTTAAAGCAGTAAGATAGCTCTGCATATCACATATTCTTCCAGAAATTCAACTTCTCAAACATAAGCTGATGGTAAGTCAGAGCTACTTTCCAGTGAATACTTAATGTTTCTCTCTGTATGCTTGTGATTCTCATGCTAGCCACAGCTCTTGTGTTAGCTGTGGGTTTCAACTTAGATTATAGCCTTACTTTTAAGTAAGTTTGATCTCAGACCCTACTGACACATCTGATCTGCTACAAATAGCAGCAGCTATGATGTACTACACATTACAGAACAGTACGTGCCACAAGGCACACCGATCTCATTGCTTGTGGGAAGTATTTCTCAAAGTATTTAAGCAAATACCAGGTGGAATGTGAAGCTGTCATACTCAGTCCAGATGGGTTGTGAAATAAAATGTCTGTAGGACAGACAATAAACAGTAATGAACAAATTATTAGAGCATGCAAATGATTAACCAGGAACACTATATTCACTTTAATAATACTATTACAATACTAGAAAGATTTTGCACATTATGCCATTACCTTAAAAAAATATATTATACCGTTTCATCTTTTTTCACTGTATTAGAAATAGGGAGGATGTATGCAAAGTATTGCATCTGGGGGAACTAGTTAAAGGAACAGCATTGATAAAACTGTATTATTAGATGAAAAATTTTATAAAGTATGGTAGAACAAAACAGCTAGATTCAGCACAGCCTATTATTTATATCCATCAGTGTTGATTTAAGTATTCTCTGGTGGTTTTTTTAAGATTTCTGAATCCTTGCAGTTGTTTATGTTTCACATTTGCAGCTTTGCAAATTCATTTACAGAGAGCAAGTACTCCACTACCTCAACAAATATTTAAATCCTTGGGAGAAGGGAAAGTATCATTTGAATCAATCCATGTAATATATATATATGCACAACCACTTAAAAAGAAAGGCTGGAAATAAAAAATGTTGGGTTGCGTAGTCCTTAACTGGTTTTATTAAAATAAAACATAGGTTTTGAAGACTCACAAAGAATTTTCTCACTATATCTTAACATTTCACTTGAATCAATAGTTCAGAAATTATTAGGAAAATCACTAGTCTAGACACATAAGTGGAAAGAGGAGCAGTGGCCCTTTATAGGAACAAGTGGCCTAAGTAGCTCATATCCCCATAAAAACTCATTATGGAATAAATGGACTCCCCAGGTACGACAGGAGAAACAGTAACTAGAAGAAAAGGCTGATGAGTGGAAAAGTGCAAACAGAGTGCTAAAACAGGCTGGTAGGTATGCATGTATTGTCTACAAAAGCCTCCCAAGGACCGACTGGCTGGTAACTTGCAGGACCAAAGAGCTGGTTGCTCTCAGGAAGAGCCCTGGCTGCAGGATCCAGGCAATAGGATCAATAGAGAAACAGGTTCAACACTTCAGGGATGCTGCAACTCAAAATCATAGAACTGTTTTGGTTGGAAAAGGCCTTTAAGATCATCAAATTCAACTGCTAACCTATCACTGCCAAGTCCACCACTAAGCCATGTTCCTAAGTGACACGCTTATATTTTGAACCTACCCCTAGCTTACTTTATGCACAAAAATGGTTCTACTGTCTCAGGCCACCATCAAGCAGACCATCTATGTCAAAGCCTGCAAGCTTTTTTTCTTGTAGCTAAAATCTCACAGCAAAAATACATTTTATTTTAATATTACTTCATGTTGCAGGGGTTTGGTTTTTCCCCCCCTGTTTCAAGTCTAAAAATCCTAAATTTGACTCATATTTTTCAGCCTCTGACTTCACAATTTCCATATTTACTTTTATTCAACTTCTGATCAAGTTTATTAGTGAGATATCTACCTCTTATTCTTTATCAAAAAACTCTTTTCTGGTCTAGACCTTTGATAAGAGTTCTCTGACCACCATATTTAAGCCCTGAACTAATAATCTTTCTAAATAACCTTTCTAAATAACTAAATAACCTTTCTAATAATCTTTCTAAATAACAGGTAACTAACTGTTTTTAAGAACACAGCATAAACTGTGCTTTAAATAGCAGAATAACTTTCAAAATGTCATGTGGTTCTTCATATAGAAACATTGCCTACTTTTAATTCTATTTCACTCCTTTTGCATAATTTCTAGAATTCATCGTTTGGATTCTTTTGCTTCTCATTTGCCTTTTTCCCCATGACGTACTGGGCACATTTCTTATATTCCTGTGAAATGTCTCATTTCCTATTCTACAACTATCATTAAAGCACACTATGTTCCTGCAACATATTTTAAAAACTACTAAAGTGTAACTCCTTTACTAGTATATAAATTAGGAATTCAAATTAATATATTTTGTGATGACAAACAGCAATATTGGTTTGATATAAATTAAAGTTATACAAACCACCGATTTTAATCAGGATTTAAATCAAGCAGGAATCTTGTTTACATAGTTTCACTCTTGCTATACATTTCAAGGATAAAGAAAACAAATTTATGAAACAATTATATCATTGAGTGAATTCTAATGAATATTTCTGTCCATGCTGCCCTCCTGCCCTTCAACAAAGAAGCATTCCTGCTTTTTCCAGTTGCAATTTACTGGATAAACTAGCTACTGAACAGATAAATTATAGAGGAAATGCTGCTGGATTTAGGGGGGTTGGTGGGGTTTTTTTTATTGTTGTTTTGGTTTGGGGTATTTTGTTTGTTTTGTTTTTAATAAAGAAAAACAATTTCCCACTAGAAGAAATCTTGCTGGCTAGTCATGCCAGACCAACTGCCAAGTATTATGTATAATTTTACTTTACCTTCTGACATCAAATACCAATTACTGCAATACTGTTCTTAATACGAATTACAAGATTTTAATAAGTTAAAATTACTTCAGTCCGGAATGCAGCCTGTAAAATATTTCAATTTTTAAACAAATTAGTATATTTAACTTCCCCCAATTAAGTTTTAAAAAACCAAATAAAAGCAAAGTTCTTTTCTTTACACATATCTCCTGTCTGCATTTTTAGCTACAAAAGAATAGGACTTACTTTCAGTTAAATACTTAAGAGAATGTTGTTCTTCCGGTAACATTTGTGAAGACTGAACTGCTAATTTAGTTTTTTCATTTTCTCCTTCTTTGTTTTTCTTCTTTTGACTTTCTCTCTGCTCTGCTTTTTCTATTAATCAAAATAAAGATTAAGGATTTCTATTTTTCCAGATATTTTCAGTCAAAGTCTCATATTGTGTAAATGTTTTCATAGTATTTTAGGTAAATTTTAAAGAGATCAACTGCAAATTATTTGCATCAGGAGATCTGAGATACAATAAACAACTATGTCATTCACTTTTAAAAAAAAATTAAAAATAATTCTTAAGATGTAAATGCAGATTTACTGAGAAGGGAACAGGCATGCTCCATTCCCCCCTTCCATTTAGTGCAAAACTATCTTGTCCCTAATACAGTGTTTGGAATTCCTGAATTTCCATCACAGTGTCAAATATTTTCTTCATGTCCTTGCTCCCACACATCAGTAATTTCTGAAATAATTAATATTAATGAGGCACAGGTTCACAATGGACATGGAAGAAAAGTCTCACACTGCCAGAACTTTCTTTCAAACCTTAGAATTCAGATTTCAGGAAAATACATTTCTAATTAAAAAAAAAAATCTTAAACATTATAATAGAGTACTAGAACACAGTTTGTAGCCACAGAGTTGGAGATTACAGAGCTGTATTGTAACATGACACTTCCTTGATTCTTAGCTGCTTCAGTTACTAATAGAAATTCTAAATTTTAGGCAGGATTAAATTTACAAAGTTTTCTGGCAGTAAGTTACAGCACCCTGTTGGATGAATGACAGTGCTGCTCTCAGTGGTTCCATCCCTAGGCATGTCAATTCCAACCTCTGAAATATCAAATACGCTGGCAGGTGGATCATAAAATGATAGCAGAAAATTCCCTAGAAAAGAGAATACCCCCTCCACCAGGTGTCTTCTAGTATTTTTATAACACTTGTGACATTAGGACTAAGCATTTGGAATTCAACGTGGGGAAAGCAGGGATTTTTTTTTTTTAGATCTAGAAAGAAATAGAAGTTTTAGTATATGATTTGTACCTTCCAAAGACATTAGAAGTGTTCTGAAATTGCATCCATGCCTTCAATTTAAAAACAACTAAGACAACTCAGCCCCTAAGATAAACATTGAAGAATATTACACTGTAAGAGATGTTTCTAAACCTAAGTTTTTTATTTAGCTGTAGATAAGGCTTAGCAACTCTTAAAAAAAATTAATACATATACCTAGTAGCATAAGCAGAAAAGTTTTTACAAATATAAATGCAGGGAGACATTAGAACAGACTTGTCAGAACACTTTGTAGATGATCAAGCTTTGTAATACCCGTTATGAAATGTATAGTTTATTGATGGTCAGAATAGTGTTACCTTTGGGGAAAACCGCAACTTCTCTGTTACCCCTCTGCAAGGAACCAGGCTTTAGAGAAATGGCTATGACACAAAGCCACAAAAGTCTCTGCCATAAAATAAAGTGGTTTTCATGAAGTAAGAGACTAACTAGTACTGCTTCTAATGAGATCTACAGTTAAAACTTTTTAATTTACACCATTGCAACGTGTTCAGTGAAATAAGAAACCCAGAGTTGCACATGGTGTAATAGAGACACAAATTCAAGCCAGAGATTATGTTTATTTACACTCGGCCTACAAAGATAACACTACCTAAAATTACAGACCTTGGCCAATTTTCTCATTTTTCTCTGCTTTATCAGGTTTATCTGACTGCTTATTCACAGATGAAACTTCATTTTGTAACTCTGACACTTTGGTCTCCTTAGGTTTTTTATCAGACTGAGGAATATCAAGTTCTGGAGTTTTCTTATTTGGCAACTTGAATTCTGGCACAATCTCCTTCAGAAAGCCCCAGACTTTGTCCAAGTATCCAGGCCTTTAAAAACAAAACACATGTATATGTCAATGACAATGATATCTGCAATAAAAAAAAAGAAAATGTGATTTTCATTCAGTCATCACCATACTACAACTGACAGTCCCTTAGAAAAGTTACAGCAGTATTTTAGTAAATCAGGCAAGTGTGCTTTATTTTGTGCATTAGCCAACTTATTATGGGAGACTATGGACAGATCCATAAGGTAGGGATGGTGCTGAAACATATAAATGAAGCATTCTTGCAGATCACTCTGCAAGCACACTGTGTCACAACTTGATTCTGGCTTTATACGTTAAGAACCTTCTCAAAGATACTTCCCAACTGTTTTTTCCTAGGTGCTTCAGCACAGGTAGTTCCATGCCTCTTCCACCAATTCCCACCAGCTACAACAGCCTTTTGATATGACATGACAGTTGCAGCCACACTGGTTCTCCATAGAAACTCAGTGACTCCAGAAATAATCTAAAACCAAATTAATTTTCAAGGCCATGAAGAAGTTTCATGCAAGCTAACTGCATGTAATCTCTTTAAAACAACCCAAACTAACAATCAATCAACTCCCCAGCCCTCCTGATGTTTTAATGAGCAAAAGCCATCTTTTACCACTCTTGCAAAAACTCTATGGCATTCACATTTTCTTATGACAGAATATAATACATTTGTAGCAAGTGCCAGATTCTTGAATATCATTTCTACAATCACAGCAGCAAAAAAAAACTACATAAAGAAACAAAATTGTATGTAACTTAGACTTCTAAGCCCATGGGCTACATACACACTACCATAAGACACAAATATATTAAAACCCAAATTGCAAGCACAACGTGGGACATAGGAACTGCTGAAGGGCTAAAATAGCCCTTGACTGAACTTTTAAAATACTGAAATACTGCTATAAATAAAAAAATTATACCTAAATAAATTATATGTAAACCAAAACTGTATTATGTAGGCAGTAGAATGTATACATCAAAAAAATGAAAAAGGATTTTTTAAAAAAGGCTAGATATTTAGAGCCTGTATTCTGTAGTACATTCAAATCTAAAGTTATTATTACTTGCAGACATTTTATACTTGATAAAACTGATTTCTCTAACCCTGTTTTCACCACAGTGTTTAATATTAATTAAAAATAAATTAATTTTATTAAGAATGGAAAGCAGCTTGACATGATCAACAGCTTTACAAGCAACTGCATGACCTACAAAGAAAAACACAATAAAATTGCATTCCTTGAGGGCACATTTCTCAAGTTCCAGGAGTAAAAAATGTAGACTTCCCAAAACTGATGCTGAAGGACTTTTAGGGCTCAGCTTTATTTATTATAATGCCTTATAAAATTAAATATTAACCAACAAATATGTAAATTGTTTAATAGGAGAGCTTACTGGAGAGGAATAACTTCTGGTATCCATCCAGTCAGTGTATGTAGAACTGTAAATTCCTCCAGCTCTCTTTTTCCTGTTTCACATATACTGCAAGACAAAAGCAGAAAATATACAGAATTATAAGTAAATTCTATAGTCTACATTGATTTCTGTCAAAGAAAGACCACACACAAACAGAATAACTTGCTGAAAAACAAGACATTTTCTGCAATTTTAGGAGTTTTCCAGTGCTGACTACTAGCATAAAAAGTCAAATTCACTTTTACGCCTTTGCATCGTGCTTATTGTTTTAGCATTCTCTCCTGAACAACAGTGTAGATGTAACGCTGTTAGCAAACATACTATGTGTACTCACACAGAGCAAAGCCTATTTTTGCAGCCTTGGAGGTGTGGAGTTGTAACCCCTCACACTAGAAGAGGGATATGAATCTGGAACTTTCATTTCCCCAAGCAGCTACTCTGACTCCCAAGTTATTATGCACAAGTTGGCTCTATTTCCAGCATACCTCACTCCACTCTTTCAAACTGATTGTCTCCTATGCTCTGGTGAGATTTCTGCTGGTAGATCCCGAGAAGCCCAAGGCTAAAGATGCCAGACCTTGGCCATGACTAAGCCCTTGTGCTCTGGAGAAACAGCATTTCAAACACATTCCTGCAAGCAGAGTTCCCTAATGGGCAGCTCCAGGCTGACCTGTGTGGAAGTACTTTAGATCACTCTTCCAACAAACATAACCTGATTATGACCAGGTTATTTTTTGTAGCTTAGAATCACAGAATTACAGGGGTTGGAAGGGACCTCTGGAGATCTAGTCTAACCCTCCCTTGACAGAGAAGTATCACCTAGAGCATGTTGCACAGGACAGCATCCAGACAGGTTTTGAATAGCTCGAGACTCCACAGCCTTTCTGGGTAGCCTGTCCAAGTGCTCTGCCACCCTCACAGTAAAGAAGTTCCTTCTCAAGTTTACGTGGAATTTCCTAGATTAAAGCTTATGCCCATGGCCTCTTGTCCTGATCCTGGGCACCACTGGAAAAAGGACATAGTCCTTTAAACTCCTGGACTTTATGGCTTATCTCACAGGAATCTGTGGCTGTAATTGGCCCATGGTGCAAATGGCTGACATAATCTACTTTCCAGCTGAGTTTTAAAGAAGCAGATCACTATGCAGCCCACAACAGTGGAACAAGAGAAAAAGCATCAAAAGTAGATTACAAAAATGCTGTTAATAATGTCGGTTAAGTAAATACTGGTTAAGGGTGACAAGTAAAACTTTGTTATAACGTCTTGGACATTTCCATCTGGCAGAAAACGACATGGGAAGATTTTTAGGAATAATGGCAAGCAGATAAAGCATACAGGGAGAGTATTCCAATTTCTTTGCAAAGCATTTCTGCAAAAATGTACAAACACATAGCTAAAAAGGGAATTCTGCATCCTCGGTAGCTACAGGGCACTTTGCTTTACTATGTCATTGTTCAGAAAAGTGTGTGTCCTTACAAAATTTTTAACAAAATATCTTTCCCATGTATACTAAACCAACTTTTTACAAATTCCATATGATTTCACAAAACAAACCGAAAGTGAGCTGACTAAACAAACCTAGTATTTGCCAGCTTAATAATAGCTTTGGACAGCAACATTGGCCAAAGTTCGGTTTGACAGGTTGTAGCTGGTAGTAACAAATTATCCTCTTCAGTGAAAGGCATAGTGTCATCCACAGTGATCTTTCTCCAGCATCCCTATGACAGGGGGAAGGGGAGGAAAGAAGAAAGAAAACACTGAGTTTGTGGGCTGGAAACAAAACATGTTTGTAAGAGAACTTTTAATAATTTCCTAAGAACACAGTTCTACTGTAGTTCAATTTACATTACAGATGGCTTTCAAATAAGTTTTCATATAATATTTGAGACGCATAGAAACAGTATTCATAGCATTTTATTACTGTTCGTATTTATTATTTTAATTGCAGCTATTTCTAAATATATTTCTGCTCATATGTGTAGTCCATCATGTGCATGGATTCACTGCTGTTTCTTCAGCTGCCAAGACAGATGCTCGAGAAACAGTAAAAATTTCAAAAAGTCTAAGATATCAATTTTATAATTATCTCTAAGGTCTTAAACTGGAAAATACTTATTTCCCAAGAGCTACCTGGGGATGTTGACTGCAGTAGTTGTCCTGGAAAGCATTAAGATTGTCTGTTATAAAATTTTGTGTCGTTATAAAACACTAACTTAGCCACTGTAATGATTATCTGTATTTCCAGGATAAGAAACAACCATGTAACACAAGACACTGATGTTTCCATACCAGGAATTTCATTAGTAAATTGAGCTTGTATCCCACAAAATAATCCTGCCTACCATCCTGATAAAAAGTCTGTCCTAGTGATTAAGACATAATGAGCAAAGGAATTAGTGGGGCAACAGCAAGTAGTTCTGTTAACTCGCCCCAAAATGCCAAAGAATGACCATACCCCTACAGTGTTCACCATCCATTATCAGAGTGCAAAGTTACTGCACTCTGCTTCAATCTGTAATCTCAATGAAATCTATGAGTTCTATAGGTTTCAGAAGGGAAAAAAAAGTGCCATATGGCAAAGATACCCAAAAAGCATAAAGGAGGTTAAGATTTTTTAGGATAAAAACTGTAGCACTGTATTTTGAGAGGAGTGGGTTTTGTGGCCCACCCAGATTTATTTCTGACCCCTATATAATCAGGCCTGGGGAAGCTAGCAGAGACATGTCGGTATGCAGTAACAGGAGGGCAGATTTCTGTGAGAACAGGAGCTTGCAAGAAACAATCCATGAGATAAGAAACTGCAAGAATGTTAACAACTGCCTTAAAAAGGAACAGAGTGACTATGTAGCCTTAACCAATTATTAGCAATGGTGAGACACATGTAAGGCGGGTGAATGGAGCATCTGACCAATAGCAATGGAATATAACTCATGTACTGATATAGAAACCTATGTAAGCTCTGTGTGTGTTTCAATAAACGAGCTCAGCATTTGATCACATTGAGTTGAGCCTGCAAAACTTCAGCTCCAGCAAAAAACTATTTGCCAACAGCCAAAAAAAAAATTATGAGATGAGATCCAAGTTTAAAAAGGACATTGTAAGTGAAATCCTATAGATTCATCTCATCCCTTCGGTAACTGCTGAAGTTTACTAGAGTCCAAAAAGTAAAGGAAAAGATTGAGGAGATACTTTGCTTTCTACATCTTGGGACATTTTTCAATTCAGAGTAGTAATTCTGTGTAATTCTTAAAAGACAACAGTATATTTTGCATATGTAGTACCATTACAAACATCATTCTCCTTGACATTTACTCACCTTTCCTACTTAATAAATAATAGAATCCACATTGCAATTACTTTGGATCAGTGATAGCCTTCTTACAGCATTTCACAGTTAACTCTAAAACTAATTATACTGGTTTATGGAGATAAGACACCAAGAGAAAGAACAAAAAATATGTGGGGCAGAAGGTTTACAGGTAGAAAGAGAAATCAAAGAATGGCTATGTTGGAAAAGACCTTTGAGGTCATTGAGTCCAACCATACCCATCTTCTACTAAACCATACCCCTGAACACCTCATCTACCTGTCTTCTAAATACATCCAGGGTCGGTGACTCAGCCACCTCCTCCCTGGGCAGCCTGTTCCAATGCCTGATAACTCCATCAGTGAAGAACTTGATCCTAATGTCTAATTTGAACCTGCCCTGGCACAGCTTGAGGCCTTTCCCCTTCCTTCTATCACCTAATCAATAGGCAGTTTTAACTGCCTTTCTATTTCTTCCTTAGTGCTGGCTAGCTGACATGTATCAATAGCAAGGTGCATGAAACTGCCTTTTAAAATACAAAATTTGATCTATACTGTATTAGAAAATAAAATTAATAAGATATGATCAAGGTTTTATTCCCTCTCAAGAGACACGTATGAAACTGCAACATATCCAAGTGCAGCCATCCCAGCTTTCTGCATTCCAAATGGATCTATAAACAATTTAACAGGGGGATAGAGATGTAAAATAAAACCCTCCTTACTTCTCTTTACAGGAACTTTTTATACTATAACCACTAGAGTAATGGTTTCCAGCATAGAAACAGGGTATGAGCAATTTCCAAAGTCATGAAAGTTTGAGTATTTTGTATTTGTAACCGTAGAGATTTCTAAAACAACCCTGCACTGAGGTGTTTTGTAAGTGGCATTTTGCATGCAACTGTGCTGTGCTCTCCACACCTCCAACACAAAATCTGGCCAGTTTATCCACCCGAAGCACTGACCTGCTGCTGCCCCTCTCCAGAAGCATGATCTACTGCATATGTGGCACAAGCTCCTTTACTTTCAAGATCTAAAAACATGGTGAGATGGGAAGTTTGTGCTCTCCCCTTTTATAGAGCAACAGCAACTCAAATAATGATCAACTAGAGACTTGTCATGAGCACCATCAGGAAAAAATCCCTTTACTCTTCATCAAATTATATACATATATTCTCTTTCTCACCTCTGGTACCTTTTTCTATCAGACATATTGAAATTCTACTTTGGACTAAGGAATGAAATTGAAAACGGTGTCTGACTCAGAAACATCACAAGTATCAGGAAAGAAAAGTTTTTTCAGTAGATACTTTGAACATATGCAACATTAGGTACTGCCACTATTGGATCCTCGTTCTGCAATGTAACAAACTGAAGTGCAGCATCTTGTTGCAGTGCCTATCAGCAAAATTAACAATCAGCAAAATTCTACATTAATCTATGAAAAATAATATTGCCTTTTTAAGTATTAACTGTTTTGTCAAGTTAAGTTGTACAAAGATTACATGAACGATAAGAAGCATTTTTATTAATATGTATCAGCAATTTGTCAACACTTGTACTCCCACAAATCTTTACTCTTCAATAATAATATACAACCTAACCATTAAAATTTGCCATGATATCTGCATAATATTTATATATTTCTGGAGGGAAATACTTACCATCCAATAAAGTTTCACTACATATTTTCCATAGCTATTGTACAGTGGCATATGTCCCTTGGTAGCTTTACACAAGGCATAGATGTGTTCCCATGGTTTCCAAAAAAGTGTGGATGTTCCACTAGTTAAGGCCTTCTCATTATATATCCTCCAGACTGCGTAAATTTCACTTATTATCCATCTAATCAGCTGAAAAAAAAAGAGAAAAATAGGTTAAAAGGATCCTGTTTTAAATGTAGTAGTGACATAAAAGTATAGCTATGGTTTCATGTAAACATTAACTTCACTGGTACAAATTTTCTTAAAATCACCATTATCTACCCACAATAACACAAAACTTCATGAAACTAAGTAAAGGCACAAAAACCATGACAACACATTCAGTTGTTCATCATTTATCAAAGAAAAATAAGAACATGTGATTTCAAAATAAACTATGTGGCAGGACTTGTGAGCTGTCACTTTAATTGCTTTTACTACATACAGCTGCTAAAAATCAGTATTGGATTTAGTATTTGCTATTTTTACTGAGTAGAAACTAATCCTACTTTTTTTTTTTTTTTAATTTAAAACAAAAGCTTTAACTAATCATGCTTTAGTACCTGTGCTTTTCTAACATGCAGATTTCTGATGTATGCTATAGTTTCACAGCAGCAGACTGGAATAGCAACTTATACATAAAAGAATGAGGATAAGCTTGTACTACAAGAAATTTGCCCCAAAATTAATTAGCTGTTCTGTGGAAAGCAAAATTCACACCATCTGTTTTCTGGTGGTTTCTTCACATAGTTTCTGTGGTGCTGAATTCTGACTTTACACTGAAGCACTGGATGAAATAGAAATTACGAAGTAATATATCCAGTAAGGTCCTCAGAAGCCTTAATTCTATCTGTTTTAGATTTTCCCCTGATCTGTAGAAATTCAGTAAACATTCAACTCTGGAGAGAAGGAAAAGACTGGATGGGTAACAGATCTGCAGACACATGCAAGCACAAAAAGAACATGACTTCAGGAAAGCTTGAATGTAAAATATAAGTCCTTTCTAACATAACTTTTATTTGCTCTTATCTTCAGAGAATATTATCCAGCAATAATCTTTGTAATTCCTAGACTGTATGCTTTAAAAAAAAAAGATAGCAAGAGATTTTTTCCAAACATCAACTTTTATAGTCTTAAAAAGTGTTTGCACTAATTATACATCTCCATATGATTTCTTGCAATTTTATATTTCCATCACTCTTTTTCACTTAAAATTATCACAACTTAATTCTTCATGGTAACATTTGGAGTAAAAGCCAAAAACATTTTAAAAGAACGAAAAAAAAATTTTTTTGAAGGGACATTAATGTATTTCTACCTACCTCACTACAAAATATATGCTCATTTGCTGAAAAAAGGTCAAATGAGGCTTCATTTTTGACAACCACGGGAATCTAGGAGAAAGATTAGTTAAATTCATAGTTAAATTATCTGGAAAAATTAGTTAATACTAATGTTTAACAGTAGTGACATAGAAATGTTCAACAGTTGGCAAACCTCTGCTAGAATCTTAGAATATCCTGAGTTGGAAGGGACCCATAAGGATCAAGTCCAACTCCTGGCTCCACACATAGTTGGAAGTCTGCAATCCAAAGGTCATCAGTTTGTTGATCTGGTAACTGCTTTGGTATTTCTTAATAAAAATGTTTAAAATGTAGATAACCAGCTTTTTTTTTTTAAATGGTTATTTTTACTAGGAGACTTAAAGTGTAGCAAATGAAATATAATTACATAAGTAAATTGAGATTCCCTCAATTTATTCATAGTATTTTCAGCTCTGCATTTAAATCATGACCTACTTGGCAGAATTCCATGGGTTAGGGCTCTAGAAGGTAGGGAAGTCCAAGAGAGATGGTTAATATTCAAGCACCACTTTTTTCAAGCTCAAGATCAGCACATCCCTATGAGTAAGAAATCAAGCAAAGAAGGCAAGAGACATGTATGGATGAGCAAGGAGCTTCTGGGAAAACCCTCAAAGGGAAGAAGTTTACAGAATGTAGAAAAAGGGACTGGCCACTTGGAAGGAATATAGGAATGTTGTCAAATTAGGCAGGGCTGGAATGAGGAAGGCAAGGGCCCACTTGCAAATAATTCTGGCAAGGGATATTGAGGACAGTAAGAAAAGCTTTTCCAAGTACATCAGTAGTAAAAATGAACGTGGCCCTGCCTCTGAATGAGGTGGATGTCCTGATGATAGAGGATACAGAGGAGGTGAAGCTACTGAATGTCTTCTTTGCTTCACACTTTACTGCTATGACCAGCCCTAAGGAGTCCCAGATCCTGGAAGTAAGAAAGAAAGTCTGCAGAAAGAAAGATTTCACTTGAGTTGAGCAGTATTGGGTGGGTTAGGGATCATTTATGCAAACTCGACACAAATCCACGGGTCCCATTGAGATGCACTTAGAAGTGCTCAAGGAGCTGTCAGATGATATTACTAAGCCAGTCTCCACCATCTTTGAAAGCTCATGAAGAAGGGGAGAAGTATCAGAGGACTGAAGAAAAGCCAAAGTCACTCTGGTCTTCAAAAAGGGCAAGAATGACAACCCAGGAAACTATAGATCAGTCACCCTCACCTCCATCCCTGAAAAGGTGAGGAAAAGAAGGTTATTGGGAGTGTTCAACACGGATTCACCAAGGGGAATCATGCTTGACCAAACTGAATAGTCCTCTGTGATGGCATGACTGTCTGGATGGATGAGGGGAGGGTAGTGGATGTTGTCTACCCTGACTTCTTCAATGGTTTAGAAACTGTCTTCTATAATATCTTTATGGGTAAACTTAGGAAGTGTAAGTTGGATGAGTGGACGGTAAGGTGGATTAAGAACTGGCTGAATTGCAGACCTCAGAGGGTTGTGATAGCTGGTGCAGGGTCTAGTTGGAGGCCCATAGCTAGCAACGTGCCCGGTATTGTTGAACATATCCATCAGTGACCTGGGTGAAGGGACAGAAAGTTTTCTGAGCATATAAAACTGGAAGGAATGGCTGACACACCAGAAGGCTGCACTGCCATTCAGCAAGACCTAGACAGGCTGGAAAGTTGGGCAGAGCAGAACCTAATGAAGTTCAGCAAGGGCAAGTGTAGGTCCTGTGCCTAGAGAGGAATAACCCCAAGCACCAGTACAGGTTAAGACTTGACCTGCTGGGAAACCGCACTGCAAAAAAAGGACCTGGGAGTCCTGGTGGACAAGTTATGCCTGAGTCAGCAGCGTGCCTTCATGGCCAAGAGAAGGCCAATAATATTTTGGGGTGCCTAAAGAAGAGCCTGGTCAGCAGGCCAAGGGAGATTATCCTCCCTCTATACTCCACCCTTGTGAGGCCACACTGGAGTACTGTGTCCAGTTTTGGGCTCACCAGTTCNACTGTGTCCAGTTTTGGGCTCCCCAGTTCAAGAAAGACACTGGAAAGAGTCCAGTGGAAGGCTACAAAGATGAGACTGGAGCATCTTCCGTATGAGGAAAGGCTGTGAGAGCTGGGTCTGTTTATCCTGGAGAAGATAGAGGAGATCTTGCCAACATTTATAGATATCTAAAGGGCAGATTTCAAGAGGATGGTGACAAGCAGTTTTCAGTAGAGCCCAATGACAGGACAAGGGACAATGGGCACAAAGTGGAACACAGGAAGTTCTGCTTCAACACAAGGAAACACTTCTTTACTCAGAGTGACAGAGCACTGGGACAGGCTGCCTACAGAGGTTGTGGAGTCTCCTTCTCTGGAGATATTCAAAAGCACTTGGACACAATTCTGTGCCATTTGCTCTAGGTGATCCTGCTTTAGTGGGGGTGGTCTAGATGATTTCCAGAGGTGCCTTCCAACTCCTTCCCTTCTTCAATTCTGTGATCATAGCAGTGTCTCACATCTGGTACTTTGAGATTGCCTTGGCCACCCACCAAGATCCAAGGGGATTTGTTTCCTCATGGTCAGTTAGATACTGGTATTGTCAGCACGAACACTGAATTTATCATGTCTTTGACTGTATTACAGTCTTGATGACTATTACTTGTTTATGCAGTCCTCTTTCTTTTTTGTAAGCAGTTTAGAACTATCATACTAGGACTGCAGTGGATTAAACTATATATGTGCATCACTTATTGGTGATCATTGCTTCATTCTTTGCTTATCACACTAAACAGCCTTGTTTATGCTTTCTCTTATAGTTACTAACAGATTAGGTAGCAACATATATTGTCTTAATAGCCTCTCCTCACTTGACATTTACATTAGTTTTCAACAACTTAAAATTCTAGCAATTATAGCTTCTTTGTTCAAAATGCATTTGACCAAAACCAGAAACAAAGTTTTAATCAAGTCTTAAAGTACAAGTAAAACAAGTACTTTCTCCATAGTGCTCTAAAGATAGATTTCAAAAGCTATTTTTAATCCAGACACGTTACCATGTCTTTCTGGACTGCCAGCTCTCTTGCCCTCAGCCTTCAGATACCTCTATTCAGTTTATGCATTTTGGCAGCATTTCTCATCCAGTCTTTCAGTCTTGTCATTTACTCCCCTGACCTCCCCCCCTCCGTTCCCCCTTAAAAATTAAACTTGGACCCCGTTTAGTGTCTATTTAATAAAAAAATGGAACTGACAAGCTGACAAAAGGAAAACTGACAAGCTTGAAAACATTGGAAGGGACGTCAAAGTATATTAAAACTTCAGCATTTCATCTGAAGAAAATACACTTTAAAAGTTAGGTTAGTTATGCCAAAGAAGAACACTAACCTTTGAAATAGTAGTCTGCAATTAATTTTAAAAATAAACTGAATAAGAGCTTTACATAATTTTAAAATGTTATAGTTACCATTCAGACAAGTACTGTCAAAGATACAGACATGTTCTCTATACAAACCAGAGAAATACAATAGTGGAAGTGAGAAGGTGTACTGAATTTCTGGTAAAGTTCATTCATGATGTTAGGATAGATATTTACTTCTGATTTCTGTTCAAGGCAAGCCTTAGTTGGAACAAACAGAGCTTGTTTTGCCATGGCACTGGTTTTTAAGTGAGAAAAGAACACACAACTAGCAAGGCACCTCCCTGTCCCACTGTCTTCTAAATTAATGTGGCGTCCAGAGGCACAGAACACTTGGGAGGATACACAACTATGATGTTTGGCACCAGGAAGTGCTGGTCCATGGTGATTCTGGCAAGAAAGGCACTCAGACTGCATAAAGTATAATTTAAAATGCTATTATTAGACTTAACTATAAAGAAAGAGATTGGTATAAATAATGTTATGTCCTTTTAGACACTGTGAACACCAAGCACCATGCAGGCCTAAGGACAAACTGTGTGTGCAGCAAGGGTTAGCTGTTGTATACATTACTGACTCTTCAGTGCACAACAGTCTACCAGAAAGCACAGTTACACATGGTCAATTAGGGTTCATCTGTTGAACTGATTTCCTCTACTTTTGACATAGCTAGGCAATTAGCAGTTTTTCATTGCAACCTTGCTTGTTTCTTACCTTATTTGTTAAGAACTCATGTGGACGTTTCCATGAATGTACTTTTAAGGATGCTGGCAACTCTATTTTCCCTTCAGGATCCTCAAAGACATGCTACATAGAGTTTGCATGAATAAAAATAGAATATTTTTTTTTATTAATTACAGTAGTGTATCTTCCACAAGACTTAAAATAACTTATTGAACACAGGGTAATTCACTTAAAGGGGAAAACAGTACAAAAATGAACTAATAATACCTGTAAATCCGAACTAAAAGAGTACAAAGCCCAAACTGAAGGTTCAGCACAAAAGCCACTTATGATGTTCAGAGATGGTTATGGGGCCTGCACTATAGATCTCTGTAGAATGTTTCTTTTCTTTAACACCATTCAGAAAAGCTTCCTAAAAAAACTGTTTAAGCTTTTAATTCAGGCACTTTTCTACCAAGTTGTTTCTAAGTGCTTTTCCTAACTCACTTCCAATGCTTTCTAAATTGATATTTAGTTTCAGTCTGCTAAAGTGATATTTAGACACAAAGTAGGTTTCATGCACTTAAAACTGCTGTAGAAACCAGAAAGAACTATAATTATGCAGCATTATGAATTAGAGACTCTCATATGATTTTCAAACTTCCATTTCCTAAGTGATACTTATTCTCCATATGAACAGAAGGCATAAGGATATATGATATCTATTTACTTAATAGCACAATGTAGGATGAGGAAATGCCTGCTCAGGCTGACTGAGAAACTAATCGGTTGTGTGGTTAGTGCCTTCTATTTATGCCTGGAATTTTAAACAGCTTTTAGGCATATTATACATTTCTGTGTTTTTCTGTGCACAACATGCACTATTTACAGCCTAACCAAGTACAGCCTAACCAAAGGAAAGTTTCTGAGAAGGAAAAACTACAATTCTCTGAGTACTTACTGATTACAGGAAGGCAAAAGAAAAAATAACACAAAAGCATAAAAACCAAACGCAAAGCAGCAACTCCAAAGTAGTATTTTCCTTACAGTTTATTCTTGCTTGTTTCATTGTGCCAGTTCTTTCAACATACCAATTTGCAACAAACTATTTAAAGTACCTGAAGGAAGAACAATAAAGTTTCTTCAAAAAAAAAAAAAAAAAGACAACCTTTTAGGACTACTTTTTCTTCTGAAAGCTTAAAGGAATCCTATACAACTATCTTACTAGAGTTTATATTCTGCTTTCAGAGCCATCCAACCCCGACTACATGGCATGACAGGAAAGTTTAGCACGTAAGCACCAGATAAACTAGAAAAAGGACACAAGGGAGAATGACAATACTATGCAAAGAAACACTAGAAAAAAAATTGGGACACACACCTTCCTTTAGGTTACAGTACAAAAAAATACCCTGAAAGAGGATATTGTAGGTTACACTAAAGTTGGATGATTAAAATAGGCTTAGCTTATCTTTCAAGGTGGCTATAAGAGCCAGCTACCACGTCTCAGGAGTTTGTGCTCTAAAGACAGGAACCTCAACCACAAGTTCTACAGGAAGGACAGGCAAGAAATAGGCACAAGAGAAACAGACATGGTCAAATGCACAATCTCAGCAGCACACTGGGTTGCTCTAAGAGAGGCTGTTTTGTAGGAGTGCTTGATAAAAGAGCTTTAGTGATGCAGGGCAAGCAATCACTTCCATTTGATTTCTTTTCTCACAGAAGAAAAAAAGGATTGCTTATATTCTTGTTCTAGGTGTACTCAAAGATACTGAAAGCCATCACTAATTCTAACTGAAATACCCCATACAAAGTTGAATTTTGTTTAGCTGCTTGGATCAAGAGAGACCACATTAGAAAGTTATTTAGGTCTATAATTTTGTCCACTGTGACTGACATATCTAACAACTCCTTCAAACAATTGAAATGAGCAATGTTTCAGATAGCTTGTGGCTGAATGATCCAGTAAACTCCCCAGAAAGCCTCCTACACTGAAAGGAGAAAGATTTTCAGTTACAAGTATTTTTACATTGTATATATTATAATAATGTCTGGCAGACCTAATAGATGAACTAGATGAATGTTTAGAGCACTAGATGAACACTAGAGCACTAGATGAACGTATAGAGTACAGCCCAAAGACATCAAATGTGATAACAGAACAGAAGGAAGACACAAAGGAAAATTATTTACCTTTCAAGTTAATGGCAGCATTCAGTATAGAACCTATAACTTCTCTTAAAGAGTATTTTGGCCCCATAGGACTATAGTATATTTATGCTTGGGATATGAAAAAAATCTATGAATGCGTATGCACATATGAATACATTCAAAATATGAGCTGTGCAGAATTCGCATTTGAATAGATGATATGTCACAGTATTAAATGGATTTTCAATATCACTTAAAAATACTAAGTTTAAGAAACTTTAAGAAATAATTTTACTACTACTTTGCATAAAGCAGGCATACGTTCTGTTATGATAACCAGTTTAAATGAGTAAAAATCAAGATGAGGTTTAAAAATCATACCAAAGTTGCAAAGAATGAGAAAATTTTCTGCATCTCATAGGTGCTCACTTTTTGCAAAGTAAAAACTTCCTCTCAACCATTCTCTTTTCATTAGATGTATAGACAGGGCTTCACATGTTCAGAAACTGAGCTGTGCAAAAGAAAACATCCATTTTTCCCATAATAAAGATGGGTGAGTTTAACCTTTTGAGTCCACAGAAGCTTCAGTGCCTGCAGAAGGGATTTCTCTGCCATGCTGCAACAGCTCAACTTGTTCCCATATTCCCAGTTTTAATTATGTTATGAAAGAGATTTTGGGATTGCTTTTTTTTTTAACCCTTAACATGCACACAGTGAAGCACAAACGTGTTTAAAATTCATTTAAGAGGCAAATAATACACAATACTTTTAGTTTATTAGTTTAGCAGGTGGCTATTTAAATTTATTGAAAATTAATATATTTCATTAACAAACTATTTTGAAACGGTTGCAAATACTCTGTTAAGCACAGGTACTAAAATTAGGTGAAAGTAATACATGTGTAAACTTACTGAAATGGGACTTCTTCCACTTTTTTCTTTCTCCTTTCCAACTTTTCCAGCATCCCATTTTTCTGCATTGATATCTGCTTCATTCCATTCTGGCCAAATAGGAAATCTCCATGGAGCATCTACATGGGACCACACAGCTAGTCTGGGAAACAAACGAAGGTATGAATAAAAATGAACAGTATATTAGGGAAGGGTAGTAAGAAGAAGCTGGAAGGGGACATAGCCAGGACAACTGACCCAAAACAGCCAAATGGATATGCCACACCATATGACTTCATGTTCTGTATACAGCTTGGGGGTTGGCTGGGAGGTGGCACAGCTCAGGAATTCAGCAATGGCTCTGAGTGGTAAGCAATAATCACTGGTTTTATATAGTCTTTTACCATTATTATTACTACTACCATGATCTTTTTCTATCCTATTAAACTGTTTTTATCTCAAACCAGACCTTTTCTTTTTGATGCTCTCCCCCATCCTACTGTGGTGGGAGGGAGTGAACCAGCTGCTGGACAGATCAGAACATGAGAGTAAGGAAAGTGCAGGACCACTGCTTAGTAGGGCAGGGAACCTAGCAGCAAAGGACACATGAAAGGCAAAGATGCTCAATGCCTTTTTGTGTACTGGATTTTGTTGGCAAATTTGGGTCTCAGGCTTCCTAGTCCATGAGTATCCTAACAGCCTGTGGGTGTAAAGCATTATCTACAATACAGAAAAGAAGTTAGGAGGCACTTAAGCCAAATGGACACAAACAGGTCCACAAGACTAGTTGGGATGTGAGCAAAGGTACTGAGGGAGCTACCTGGAGTCACTCCAAGGCTCCTGTCAACCACATTTAAAAGAGCATGGCAATGAGGCAAGCTTTCTGATGACTGGAAAAAGGCAAACATTCTTACCATCTTCAAAAATGGTAAGAAGGAATATCCAGGGAACTACAGTGCTTGGATGCACTTTAAGCTCAAATGGGCATGGACTTCAGCCCTCTTTGAGTAGGGGGTTGGACTAGATGACTTCCAGAGGCACCTATCAATGTTTTTCTGTGATTCCATAATAGTTTGCTGTCAGTAATAATGAGGACAAAGACATGGGGGAAAATAAAGTTTTCTCCCTGTCTAGACAATAACTACATTCATCCACACTACCAGTAACTCTTACTGGAAGACAGCTGTGAAAATTTAGTACCATCTCTGCCTTCTGCTGTGCAAATAAAAAAATATAGCTTCTACCACCCTAACTGGAAGAAAGATGTATTCTCTGGAGTGATACCTTGCTTTGCTTTTCCATCTTTGTCACCTCAGTGATCTGTATTACTCTATCATGTTTGATCTTTCATTAATGATATAATTTTTTTCTCCAGCACTGTCTTGAAGACTCAAATGATGCCTCATTCTGTATTAAATAATACTTAAACAATTGAAAACCCTGAAGTGTTTAGTAGTTTCTTTGGACGACGAGGAATGTCTGTATCAGTTCCAGTTGTTGTAAAGAATCTGCCATATGTGCACTGAGTGCATGTGAAAAACAAATAAAAATAGAATACTAGCTGTACCAACAGCTTCAACACTTGTAACCAATTCTGAAATTTTGACCCTTTCAACATTGAATTAAATACAACTCCTGGCAGCTTCCTACATATACTTGTAGGCAAAAAACAACAAAGCTAAGATTCCTCTTTTTCTACTTTTTTCTTATTTCAGATTCAATATGAATGACATATGTAGAAGTTTTAAATATTTNCCCCAAGTCTGCATTTGCTCTTTTAAATATTTAAAGAATGGACTTTTCACATAATAATGATGATGATAGCGATAAAGATATTCTGAATCCCTTGCCAAAGATGATTAAATAATAATTGAAATAATTGCTGTAGAATTTCTGACTGCTTTGGGATAATAATGGCATAATAAAAAAGCATACTTTTACAAAATAACAATGCAATATGAAAAGACTTCCTAGCTTCCTATCACACAAAGACAGAAAATTACATTTCCCATAACTGAATATCCTCAACACTGACAATGTGGAAGATATGGAAACTGTGATATCTATCACTGAGATATCTAAACTAAGACAAATGTTCCTGCTTCTCAAAAAAGATGATTCAGTAGGATTTTGGAAAAATTCATAGAAAACTGCAATTTAATTGAGCTCCAAATATAAATAAGTCAAAAAAGGCAGTTGAATTTATTAAAAGACTATATTTGAGTATGACTATTAAGACATTCCTTTATTACAAGAATTGAATAAGATAATTCATTGAGAATTCTTTGGAACAAAATAACTGACCTAAGGAAAACAGAGTGTTACTGGTGTTTCATTGTGCAACAGTATTGTAAACACCAATTTACTGGCAGACTTTTTAATCCTGTGCTAAACTATAAAGGAAAAAAGGAAGACTAAATTGCCAAATGAATGAAACACTATGAAGTTGGCACTAATTCACCTTGGACCCTCTAGCAACTTCTCCAAGAACACTGGTATAACTGACATAGTGCCAACAGAAGGAACAGGGAATGGCAGGATAGGCAAACATGACAAGAAAAAGAATTGCATATAGATTATGATCTAAATTTTTCAGAGATGTTTTTTCTCTCTATTAAATTTGACAATTTAAAAATTTAAAAGATTTAATAGAGAGGAAACAGGCCCACCAGGTTGTAGAAGTGTGCTCTCTCAAGTTCAACATAGTCATTTAGCCTGTAGACATAGACACATTAGCTACTCACTCTGTAAGCAAGACCTCATCAACATCAAAGTACTCTAGGGAAAATGTATTTTCTTCTTATAACTAGATTAATCTACCTGTAAACTATCTATGAACATTCCTCCCAGAGGGAGCCCAGCAACATTGGAGGGAACCTTCCCAAAAGAATTACAGTAGTATTGGTGTTTAGTTTCACAACAGCATGGCTACT
Organism: Zapornia atra; assembly: GCA_013400835.1. Lineage (NCBI taxonomy): Eukaryota > Metazoa > Chordata > Aves > Gruiformes > Rallidae > Zapornia > Zapornia atra. The sequence goes on along the minus strand of VZTU01006200.1, from coordinate 68,508 downwards.
CCACTCTCCCAGTACTCAGATCATTCTGGATCACTGGGCAGTAATAATTTTGCAACACACCAAAATAACTGGTGCCCTTGGCAGGTTTTGTAGAATTCAGGAAGATACCATTCTATTTCATTCTTTCTTCCAGATAAAGATTTAGTACTCTCTTTCCTAACCACCCACCTCTTGCAAAAAAGTTAGATGCACCTTTAATCTATCTTAGCATTTGATGCAATCACTTTCCTTAATAAAAGGAAACACACACAAAACCAACACACAAACAACGGAAGCAAAAATAATTAGGTTTTGCTTAGATTAGCAGATCTGGGGATAAAAACAAGACAACTTTTCATAGTAATTTTCATTGGAAGTATTTGAAACAGATAAAATTCTTTAATAGTTCAATAATAATGCCAACACTGTTTCCACAATGGCTCTGGGGCTTTATGAGGATACCTGATTTGATCCTTGACAGATAAAAGTGCTTCTGCTTCTTCTGTCTCTGTGGCTGAACTTTGGAGAATACAAAAAAAATTCCCCAGGCATTCCACCATATTGATGACTTCTTCAGGGTTTCTGGTTAGTTACTTGCATAACAGTATATCCAATCTTTTATATTCTTTCTGCAATTCTTGCAATTTCTTATGACACAGGCTATAAAGATGATTTTTTTCCGCTAAAAAATATAAATTTTTTTAGCTTAAAAAACTTTTCAGTTTCTATTTTCAGTAAGGTTTTATTTGTTTATATCTATTAAACCTACTTAAGTCTCAAAGGTGAAGATTGGTTTTATGTTATCATTCTAAGAAATCAATATGGAGGGTCTCAAGAACTTCAGATGCAGAACTGGGATCTCTGAGGATTGAGATGCAAAATTATTAACTTAATGAGTTGCTACTCAGCAGCTGAGCTCAGTCACTATCTATGCATCTGTTCTTAGCTAATTTCAACTGTGGAGTAAAACATGTTTGCTTAAAGCACATTTTTGAGAATCAAAGGACTGAGATGAGTTGGTGTTACAGATACTCATTTAAACAAACCAGCCATTTCAGTTGCAGTATGATACGTTTACATGGTATGGTATGATTAGGTATTTATATGCCAGCCTTTCTGTAGATGCAATGATTGTGAGTTTAGTCTTCATTTGATTCACTCTATTAAGAATGTGTTTATCTCCACAGCAGGGCATCTGTTGCTAAGTAACTGCCAACAGGCCATCACTTCATCCCATCTTAGTGCTCCCTGTAGGTGTTTTTAATGGTCACCAACATTACCCGTGGCATGTTTTAAAGATTAAAAAATAAGTGGTGAATTTGATCATAACAATACCCCAACAGAAAACAAAATCTATTTGATGTTCATAGGTCTCACCTGGTTCCCTGGAGACTGTTGCCAATCTTTTATTTTACGTTAAATACTATCTACTCTTTCCATTAAATGCCTGCAACCATTACACTGTACAGCTTTCAAAGCCCAGAAAATAATCTACTAACATGTGTCTGATGTCACACTGCCTGCAGTTCTCGGGACGGCCAATAATTAATGGAAAATATTCAGTCCCAGGACATGGCATCTAATATCTGGCAGGTCAGTGAATGAGTCTCAGAGCTGAAACTTTTATCCTTCTTTCATCTTTCCACTCCCTTGGATGCTCTGAACTCCTCTATATGTACAGAAGTAAGAGCAATCTGAACGAAGAGACAGGAATGAGGAATCTCAAGTTTCATATTCCCGATTGGATACCAATGCTGGGACACAGACAGAGGAGAATTTTAGACTTTTCCCACTTACCTTTCCCTTGGATTCTTTGAGAGTCAGAAGAAAATGTCTGGCCCAGTAATGGCTTTTATATTATGAAAGCAAGGGCAGAGAACAAACAGATGGCTCAGCTTCTCTTCCAAAACACATCCTGGGGAGAAGGTACTTAACTTTTTCCGTTAATCTTTTCAGAACTCAAAGACAAAAGGCCCCTTTGAAGACCTTAATATGGCAGAGAATTCTTTTAAAGTCTGATGTTGAAATAGTTTTTCAAAAGTAGCATCTGAATATTAGAAACCCACAGCAGAAACCATAGCAGCACTCAAGTTAGTAAAAAACTGGAAAGGATAGGAAAACACTTGACCAAGTATCAGCAACCGTTGCAAAATTATTTGCTCTTTTTCTTCAAACCTAGTGCCATTCTTCACAAGAATTAACAGAACGATTTATGATCGGGCAACCTAATAAGCAGCTAACCCAATACAATCTTCTCTTTATTATTAATATAGTCAGCAGCAATTAAAAAATAAAACATGTATGTGTTGTGTACAGTAACTTATCGTTATCTCAGACACTGGAGCCAAAACTTAAAGGCCTCCCCAAAAAAGAAAATTACTCCAGTCTAAATGTTCAGAGCAATCATGGTTGAGGAGACTCAAGCCAGGGAGTACAACAAGCAGAACAAATAATTTTAGAACACCTAAGCTGCAGTGACAGCTGCCTGCAAACCCCATGACAACAGGTTTTGTTGTCATTGCACTTTTGGGGCAATGTACATTGTACTGGGGTAGGATTTCTTCTTCAAAGAGCACACAGGGCTTTCTGTGTGAAGCAAGATCTAGCTGGAAAATTCAAGTGATGATAAGAAGAAAAGATTAATAACACCTGATGATTTTTAAAGGCATCTGTAATTTGGATCACTACTTTCAAGTGTAATATTCTCATTTGTAAACATAGAGGACATCCCTGGAAGCATCAGACGAGACGAACTAATAGACCACAGTAACTATTTCAAATACTTGCACACATCTGCTAAGACAGAGCAACCACCTAGATGCACATTTAGTCTTACCACCTAGAAGTCCACAAGCTTTCTTATTTTTACTTACTTTTACTTACTGCATATTAATAGGAGGCAAGATGTTCATTCTTGATGTAAATTCCAGCTACAGAAGGAAAAAAACCTCACCAAACTGTAAGCCAAATCCCCTGCCCAAATTGTAGACAGTGCTGTTTTGTGGGCATAATTTCAAAGAAAAAATAAGGGCAACAGTGACCTAGAAGCACTCTTGGTTTAAATTTGTTTTTTCTCCTAAGTTTGCTCTTCTTATTTTTAGCCTCATTCCTTTTCCCAGTACCATCTGATTTTTGGTCTTTATCATTTTAAAATTGCAGCTAAATATCTTCCTTAAAAAGTTTGTATCAGTTCTCATAAACATATTTGTTTTGGTTCAGGCCCCACCAGCAGCTGAGCACCAGGTGCTGCTGGTTTCCCCCTCCACATCCCCCAGTGGAACAGGGAGAACACACTGACAGAAGTCCACAAAGGTTAAGATAAGGGCAGTTTGCTGGGACAATGCTGGGAGAGGGGAGGAAGAACAACATCAGGACAGAACAAACCACACACTGTGATAACACTGAGCACTTACCAACCCACCACCAGCCAACTCTCTTCCCACACTCAGCCTGTCCCAGAGCCACACAGACCCACCTCTCTCCACCTGGACCCATTTTATAGAGGCATTACATTCGGTGGTGTGGAAACACCCTTGGCCAGCTCGGCTCACCTGTGCTGGCTCCTTGGGACAGTTAACTCTGGCCTAGTCCAAACCAGTATTTCAGACTTTGGCTATCTTGATCCACTCACACCACCTGAAATCTTTTACTATATAAAAATTCAAACTGACAAGTCAGAAATTGAATATAAAAAGCAGAATAGAGTATTAGGCTGGTTCCATGCGTTATGCAAAAAAGATGAAGATGCATTAAAAAACCTGATGACAAATAGAGTGATAAAGCCACTGAATATTTCATATAGATCACAAGAGATTTGTTTTATCTTGTGTGACTAAATCTTAGCAAAGCTAAAACATTTTTTCATGTATTTTTGGAAGAATTAATGTGAAATCCAACCTTCATGTTCACAGCAGGCTCATGAGCAGTGGTAGAATTTCGGACTCTTTTAAACTCCTATTTTTACATTCCAGGAAGAAGAATAGTTTTTGTTGTATAAACTGTCCTTAATAAATGGCTCAAAGACAGAAGCAAAATCAGGTTAAGCTACAGACTTGGGAAAGAATAGCATGGATACAGCTGCTCCCAAAGGCAGCACGTGTCAGGGCTCTGCAGCCTGTGAGAGCCTTGCTAGAAAATCTCAGCTTGCTGTTTTCAGTGCCAAGAGCCAGCTGTAGTAAAAATTCTTGGCTCTTAATTCTGTGGAGCCAAAGGACTCCTCTCAAAAAGCTTTTAATATGGAATGGGAAAAAAATGTTATGTATTTGAAAACACTCTTGATAATGGAAGGTATCAGATGGCCTAGAAGTCAATTAGTTTGCCAGCTTTTCATATTCTACCACACTGAAAGTCACTTAGACTTTTAAAAGACATCCTTCAAAAATATGTATTTTTAATTTACATTCCCAAGAGTGGAACACTGAAGATTAATCCCAAGAGATGCCTGCCAAAGCAGAAACCTTGTAATATCTGACTCTTAAATAAGCAGTTTTAATCTACCGAAACAAAGACAGCTTAAGGAGGAGGGCTCTATATCCAGTTTCACAGATGAAAATATGATATACCAAGACCTAGCTGGAGTGATAGCCAGGGTCTGGAAAGAGGAGTGCATTTTCTGGTGATTTTCAGGTGCCAATCTCAGCCAAGAGAGGTGATCTCTGACTGCTTGTCCCAAGTTGGTTTCCCCATACAATTGTATAGCACCGTAGAAATTATGCAACCAGTAATTCTCCCAGTATTTCCTGTTAAAAAGACTGACCTGGCCTTGGTTTCAGCTATAAGAATGCTGGAAAGATTGCAGCACCTTTTTCCACACTGGAGTTTGGTACTCAAGCACCTTTTAAGAACACAGCTTGTGCTTCACTCCTTGAGTGTTTCTTCCTTGGTGGCTTCTGTAAAATCCTTTTGTACCTTCTGTGTGGCATCTGGGTCATTAAGAACTAAAAATGTGAGGATAAGCAGAGCACCTCACAACTTCTGTGGATTTAGGTCAATTAATTTACAAAGCACTTAGCATGCACTGGTCAGGAAATCCCGTTTCTTCAGTGGTGGTTACACAGAGCTCTCAGAAGAAACTAAAGACCTTTATGCTTAAGTAGATGAACAATCCATGGCAGTCTCTAAAATGATATTTTAAGAATGCTTTCCAGTTTCAAGGCACTATTATTATTATTTTTCTTTTGACAGTGTTTTTTTCTGCTATCTAGTTCTGCTGACAGCTGCTTTTCTCTAGTACACTGCTCACTGTAGTATAAGTCTAGATGTCAATCGCACAGTCTGGTTGTACATTCTCCGAGCCACAACTCATGAATGGTGTTTCCCTGTAAGATTCCCTGACACTGCTTTGAAGTACACGGAAAGAATACTCTGAAACTGAGACCAGTAGGGAGCACAGCATTTAGTGTGATATTGCCACTGGTATATTACTTAATGATTTCATGCCCATGAGTCCATGAAGTTTGAAATCTACAGATCAGGATAGGCTAAGCTCTCAAGGGTTCCTCTTTTTTTAATTAGAATTAACTAGAAAAACTAATTTGAATACGTAATTTCCTAATTAAATATAGTTAATCAAAAATTTCAACTTAATTGGTTGGCTTATATGCGATTTTAATAAGTTACTCATATTTACTTGGGAAAGAACTCACTGTCTTACCACAAAGCATGAAACTAATAGAAGTTAAAGACAGAAGAAAAGGGAAAAAAGTACTAACAAGCTGACTATATAGATTGAAGTTGTACTGCAGTTACACACTGAAACTTTTCAACGTCTGAAACACAGGTGCTGGAAGCAAAATCTTCAGCTTTCTGGCGAGAAAATGCTAGCATTAAAAATTCTTTATTTCTTTGTCTAACAAAAATGCTGGCCTTGAACATAGGGTTATATACTAAACATATAGTCAATAAAAGACACTAAATGAAAACCAGCTATTTTATGCTCAAGGAAGACAATGCAAACTCTCCAGGACTGTGTCTTGTTTTTTGTTAGATTAAAAGATAGGTATAAGTACAACAGTATAGTAAAAGAGTTTGCAGATGCATATTGATGCAATAAATAACTTCTGAAGAGCAACTCCAAACCAAAAAATTTCACCCAGATTGAACCTAAGATCATAAGATATTTATCATAGAATCACAGACTGGTTTGCGTTGGAAGGGACCTTAAGATTACCTTGTTCCAACCACCACCCTGCCATGGGCAGGGATATCCTCCACTAGACCAAGGTGGCCAGAGGCCCATCCAACCTGTCCCTGAACACTGCCAGGGAGGGGGCAGCCATGGCTGGTCTGGGCATGATCCACCAGTATTGCTGTGTCTGGGGAGGTATGCACGTGTGTGATGGTAACATTTGCTCAAGTGTTGCAGATGGTTGAATTTTAAGCTACACAGATACTTCTCCATTCACTTCTGCTGCTGGATGCCCTGAAATCCCATCCCATTAGAGATTTATGTTGCTTCTGAATTATTTGAGAACAGGAAAGGCCTTGTCATATTGGTCATGCAGAACGCCAATGAACTCTTCCAAAAGGCTCTGGACTGTTCAAAACAGAATTCTGTTGGTTTTAGGAGTGACTGCAATTAACAGCCTGCTAAATGAGGCTGTGATCTCAAAACAACTATTCCTCAGGATTATCAGCCCAGTAGCTGCAAACTGGAAATGAACAACTGCTGCAGCTCAAGATACACCACAGCTCACTCCCTGACTCCAGTGAAGCCCTCCCTGGCTTTGGTGAGGCTTACGGTTAAGAAGGACCTGAACTGAGATTCTTGAGATAGAAGAGCCTCCTACGTATTCCAAAGGACTAAAATCCTTTGTAGTAGGGGTATATTCTGTAATACAAGACCAGTTAAATTGTGTTCCTGATAACCTAAGCCCTAAATCAGATGTTTGTATGTGCTGGCAGATGCTGATGACTCAAGTTTAATGCAGATGATTGGGCTTGATGCTACAGAGTTTCTTCAATTTAATTTAAAAACCATTTTAACTCATTATCCATTCTTGCACACCAAAATCTGTCAGTACTGACAAAGACATCAATTTCTACTCATAGAATCACAGAATGGTTTGGGTTGAAAGGGACCTTTTCAAGGTCATCTAGTCCAATCCCCTTGCAATGTACAGGGACATCTTCAACTAGATCAGGTTGCTCAGAGACCCTTCCAACCCGACCTTCAATGGTTCCAGGGATGGGGCATTTACCACATTTCTGGGCAGCCTGTTCCGGGGCTTCACCATCATCACTCTAAACATTTTCTTCATTATAATCTAGGCTGAATCTACCCTCTTTTAACTTAAAACCATTACCCCTTATCCCATTGCAACAGGCCCTACTAAAAATTCACCATTCATTATAGTCATTGAAAATCAGATTCTCAGTAGCGTCTAATTGTGTAATTAAGAAAAGTCATAAGGACAGCAGCTCTTTTGAGCTCTTCAGCCTGTCATCTCTAGCAACTGCCTCGCTCCTGAAGGGAACTGCTACCTAATTAGAAAGCAGTAATGAAGACAGACCCACTGGAGCGTCCTGCAGAGACCTATGCTTAGTGAGTCCAAAGGAATATTCCTGCCTTCTCCATATGCTTCTGAGGTCCCACTCGAGCACCACAACATATCAACCAGTAATCACCATTAATTTTCCACAGTTTAGATGTACTAAGCTGACAGTGGTAAGCATTTACAGTGGAAAAAGAAGCCTAATCTCACTAGAAATCAAGGAAAAGTAATTTTAAGTTCAGCAAAACCTGTTTTCCAGCTGTTTGTACACATTGCTCTCAAAGGGCTTCTGCCTTAATATTATTCACAAGATTTGAAATCATAACTCTGCAATTCTTTGTTGTAAGCATCGACAGCTCTCATGACTTAAAAAAAACCCCAACCCTAAAAACTATTAGTTTCTTTTATATTTTATAGCATTGATATTTCTATCATTAAAGCAAAAAAAACCCCAAAACCCACCAAAAACAACCAAGTAGCATTTACTATCAGAAAGACAATATTAGACAAAATACAAAACATTTTGGACATTTTTATCCCTGAGACTGCAAGTTGTATTCAAAAATAAAACACAGATCATCAGGGAAAACCAGCCTTGCAATTACCACAGAATACTAAACTGACAGGACAACGTTTTTCAGGGAGCCTGCAAACATCCTCTTTCTGGTACAGGGATAGTAACACTACTTAAGTTCTCATAGAGTTACATAGAATTTGTACAGTATTAGGTGTCTCTGTCTCACAAACACACTGAACAAGACGGGTATCAGAATGAATGTAAAAAGGACATATCTAATGAGCAATTGCCATTATCTCCAGTGACCACAGCTCCCATCCTACTCTGTGTGTGTGTGTGTGTGTGTGTGCAAGATTTACTTCTAATCCCCACATCTCACTAAAAGAAAAAAGACTTGGTAAACTGGCTTTGATAAACCATTTATGATCATTACTAACACTTCCCCACTATTAGGAGAAAATCATTATCTGAGGAAACAGAGCAATCGCTCCAACTCAGGGATTGCCAAACAAAATGAGGACTATGTCACAGGGTCACACAGTACAGTTGTTTTATCATTATTTTCAGCATTTTTTTTTCCACAGTTATAAATATTAAGAGCAGCAGTAGTAATTATTTTAGTCCCAGAGAAGAATCCTGCAGAATCAGCTTGGTACTGTGCTGATTTTTCTTGACAACAATGATGTAGAGCTAGCCTTAAATCAGGAAACTGACCATTTTCTGCATTTGGGGCTAGAAATGTATTTTCTGGCAAAGGAATAAGTTTTGCATCTTCTTCTCATGGACCTGCAAACACAGAATATCTTTACTGTAATATAGATATTCCTTCCTATACAGCACCTTTCCGTTTCAAATAAAGAACTAACATGTTGATCTATCTGCTATCAACTGCAGTCTCATCATTCCGACAACACAAATCCTATGACAAAGGGGAAAGCACTGTAGAAGTAATGTTGAAAATTGAAAAATGAAACCTAGCCTCCATTTTGCATAAATCACAGTCTCTAGTTCCAATTTTTGACTACAAGCCTGATCCAAATAAAAAGCTCCCTGTAGACTTTAGCAGGCTGTAGCTCAAAACTAGTTGCTTATTCCCTCCACAGAAATCCTGTAGCTTGTAGCAGTGATAGCCAGTGGGGTGTGCACACAAGGGAGTAAATATTAGAAATTCAGTAGTGCTTGAATATAATTTATAAATAGATACAGATATATGGGAGGGTGCTCAAAAATATTGTACTGATAAGAGCTGCATGATCAAAAAAGTTTGGAGAGCACTGGCATATAGCATGACTAAAGAAAAATGTTTCAATGCTTCAGTTCTTTCTGAGGGACCAAAAATACTAAAATGTCTTTTTAATATTTGGTGTGGGGTATAAATTCCAATCCATCTAGGAAGCATGAGCAAGAAAAAAGAAAGGCAATTCAAGGTGTCAAAAGAGTTCTTAAGAGTAAAATTCTAGCCCCACTGTATTCAGTTCCCAAATATCAACAATTTTGACTGATTTCAGCAAAATCAGATTTTCACACAGATCTTTTGACATGAGACTATCAAGATACATGGGGGGTTTCGGCAGGAGGAAGGTCTTACTGCAACTGAACACTGTAGAACAGAGGCTTTAATCCACTCAGAAAGCACTTCCAACATACAGAGTAGAACAGTATGATTGAAAGCGTAGCAAGAGCTGAAGACAGATTTTTCAGTAACTTACGGTATCATTCTCTACTGTTTGATGAGAAAATGGGGCTGCTTTTTCTGAAAATTTTTGCTTCAAGACAAAAATATATTTATGCAAAAGTTTAAGATAAGCTGCCACTAGCTTTCCCTGATTTAAATTCATTATCAGTAGATATAATGAACTCTAGCTCAATAGCTGCTAAAGTAAAATATTTCCTGATAGCTTAAACAAGACAGTTCATCGGGTCAGTTGCTGAATTTGGCAAGACGTCCATTGACCTAAACCAACATTTTTTCATTCATCCCAAAGGCTTTAATAATATTTCAGAATGATAAAAAGCAAGTAGGGATGGGCTAGTCAGGAAAACCGTATTGGAGTTGCTGAGCTGCTGTAACTTTCAATTTATCTTTTTTTTCTATCACAGATTTCCTGGTTTTGCCTTTTACATTTCCAGCATTTCTGGGAATTATATTTATTAACACAAATACTAATTGAAACAAACACAAACACAGGTAGTTCTGTAAACTGAAAGCTGCTTCTTTTTTTCTTTTCTTTTTTTTTTAAAAAAAAGGTCACTTCCTCTCTTCACATGCCTGAATATTGTTCAGGACAAGACGATGTCACATGGAAATATACATACAGAGAAACATCTAGATGCTAACTGCATGGTCCTTACAAGAAGCCCACTCTGTATCACCATGGCAGAGCAGACAAACCCAAAGCACGTGCTACAGTTTAAACAGCTGTTACTGGCTTAATAAAAAAAAATAACAGAAGCTCTATATTCTATGTTCTCAAGGTCCTGTTATTTCAACCATCAGGATACTGTAACAGTTTCTTCCATAGCCTCGTAAGGCAAGTCACTGTGCCCCCATCAAGACATCTTCAAGGTACTGTATTTTATGTAAAATAGCTTTAGTAAAGTGAGTAGATTCTTAGCTAATGTTTAATTAACACCGTCATATACTAGACATTAGGTCCAGTGCATTTAGTTGATAATTGTGAGGGATAAATCACATCTCTCGTCCCTTAGGTCCAACATGAGATTTCAAATAGAATGCAAGTGTGGCTCCTGATTGCATTTCATAGCTTTTTCCATAAAACTTTATAGCATTCAAATAGTTTGCAACTAGATATTCTCAACTTGACAGTTGAGAAAGTTGCAAAAGCAACTTTCTAATCTGATTTATCCATAATGGGGTCATTTAATAAAGCCTGCAGTAAACACGCACTAAAGAAAAAGATCTAGAAAAATATAGCTCTAGATAATCTGATACAAAAGACTCATTTCACAAGAATGATTATTTTTGCAAGTTATGATGCATGATATAGGACAGAATTAAAAATTTTACTATGTAAAGAGTACATATTTTTAGATTCTCCAAATTTAACAGAACAGCTAAAAAATTCTCACACTGAAAGACTGCCCATTAGGAGACAAGACCTGAAATACGGGAAAAATCCTTGGGATGACAGCCCCTTCAATTTCACATACATTGGAAAGTAATTCTCCAACACTGCTACAAAAGAAAAGTGTCCCTGACAGCTTAGATGTCATCAGAAAAAAAAAAGTTTTATTTACTGCTTGAAGCTGTGGCCGAAACAAATAGAAAAAAAGTTACTAAGCAAAGGAATGCAGTGAGGAGAAGGGAGGCATTAGAGACACTGTACACCCTCAACAACAGAAAAAGTTATCAACATGGGAATCAAGGTGTGAAATGTGAAGGAGAAATAAAGAAATTACTTTGTAGAAAAGGCTGGGTAACTGGATATGAAATAAGAACAAAGGGGCATTTGAAGATTGCTTTCAAGAGAGAAATGGGTGATACCACTGAAACCTTTCCTTATGGCAGGAAAAAGAAAAGGGCACAACCACATACATCAGACACGCTTTTCATCTGAATCCTGCCAGCGTCTGTGAACACAGGCTTACGCACTTGGGGATGAGAAAGCTGCTCAAAACATCAAAAGGGAACCTGCAGGTCAAAGCAGCAACAGTGAAAGGCAGTCAATGTTTTCTATTTACTCATTTGTCTTTGCAGGGAGAAGTATACATTTCCACAGAAATATGCAAATTTGCACTAAATACCCAGCAAACAGTGAATAATTTAAAAATATCTCCTGAGATGCTATTCATACAGAAATACGTAAGAAATTAATAGGAAGAATGATTATTTGTTTTATTCCTTACTTCCACAGATCCATTCTACCCCAAAGCAAACATTCAAGGCATTGGGAATTGTTTTCCTTCTGTAGGTGAAATTGATTGGCTGCAAGAGTCATTAGCCATTTTGACCTGAAAAGTTTGGCTAGCTTAGTTCCTCCACCTAACGAAAATGGGGCATGTATTCCCAAAATTATTGTCCCAATTCACAGCTTTGAGGTTCTTGCAAACACAAACAACTCTTTCAGTAAATACTTCACTTTTGCCCACTCCTGAGCATGTCAAACATGTCAGACCATGTGTCTGACCTTGAGCTGTGGCCAACATGCTGCCCCTCATGTGCAGGAACAGCCAAGTTGGAAAGCCGCCTGCCCAGCATACCACATGCACCACGACCTTCTCGTTCCTATTGCTCTCCTCAAGACCCAAGGCACCCTGCCCGCTCCAGACCAGATGCAGTACGAGACACATGCAACATCATTTTGGTGGGATGATGCTACTGGATGGGTGCAGAAGAAATACCATAGGAGGAAGAAAATACAACTTCCACACTGAGCTGGGCCTCCAAGTTTAAACAAACAAAAATTTAAAAACCCAACACCCACCAAACCCCAACTTGTCTACTGGCATAGGCATCCAGGTGAGCAAGTAAATTTTCTTGGTGCAAGTTGTTATTATTCGTTTCTGCTCTCATGAGGCCCCATCTGGAGTACTGTGTCCAGATCTGGGGCCCCCAGTACAAGAAAGGTGTGGAACTGTTGGAGAGGGTTCTGAGGAGACCATGAAGATGATTAGAGGGATGAAGCACCTCCCCTACGAAGAGAGGCTGAGAGAGCTGGGCTTGTTCAGCCTGGAGAAGAGAAGGCTGCGGGGGGACCTCATTGCAGCCTTTCAGTACCTGAAGGGAGCATACAAACAGGAGTGGAATCAACTTTTTAAAAGGGTAGACAATGGCAGGACAAGGTGGAATGGATTGAAGCTAAAGGAGGGAAGGTTTAGGTTAGGTATTAGGGGGAAGTTCTTTACAGAGGGAGTGGTACGGTGCTGGAACAGGCTGCCCAGAGAGGTCGTGGATGCCCCGTCCCTGGAGGTGAGCATGTTGGATGGGGCCCTGGGAAACCTTGTGTAGATCCAAGCCATAGCAGGGAGGTTGGAACTCTATGATCCTTGGGGTCCCTTCCAACCCAGACCATTCTATGATTCTATTGCACACATAGGACTATGGCCAAGCTACCTATGTCCAGCGGGTGCCACCGCAGACACGGCCGAGACAGGGCAGCGTGGGCAGCGGAAGGTGGCACCGTGCCGCAGCAGGGGGCCCTGCCTCGCCCTGCCCTGCCGGCGGCGGGCTTCAACGGCCACCCGGGCTCGAGGAAGGAGAGCCGCGGGCTCGATGAAGGGGAGCTGCAGCCCCGGCCGGGCACCCCGGGGTGTGTGTCTCTCGGCGCGCCCGCCTCGCATCCCGTGGCCGGCCGGAGGAGGAAAACCCTTCTCCCACGCCCTCCCGCCTTCCCTCCCGGGGCTCTTACTCTTTGGAGGAGGTGCCCGGCAGCCCGGAGCTGTTACGGCTGCCGAGCTCCTTCTTCTTACTCCCCTTGGAGGCCATGGCCGCGGGTCTCGCCGCGTCCGCAGCGTTGCCGGGCGACCCGGCCCGCCGGAGGTAGCGACCCCAGCGCCACCCAGCGGCCCAGGGGGCTTTCGGCCAGTCCACCGCCGGCATTATCACCGTACCCCGCGCGAGGAAGAGCCAGCCAGAGCCGCGCCGGCAGGTGCCACCGGCCACTGAGGAGGAGAGGCGGCGGCGAGCGAGGGGGAACGTCCCGCGCCCGTCCCCGTCTCGGGGCGGCCGAGCGCCGTTCGAGGGAGCGGAGTGCGGTGTCCAGTGCCCCTGCGGGAGAGGGCTTGGCTGGGGAGGCGGTGAAATGCTGCTTTCTGGGCTCGAGGGTCTTTCAGAAGACAGTAATGTAGAAGGCTGAAGGCATTTGAAAAACGCGTTTGAGTTATAAATATTCCAATCGCGTGAGTTTCTATTGAACCAGCGAGAGCAAAAGTACCTACTTTAAATGGAAGTGATTTTTTTTCCTCCCGTTTTATACAAGTACATATAAACCACAGGAGAAGGAAGCAAAAAAAAAAAAAAGAAAAGGCTTAGTCCTTAGTCCTCCAAGATTTTAGCCCTGGAATGTGACAGCATTTGTTTTCTTTTTTCATTCCAAGATGATACAACCAATTATGTGCTGATAGGAAGCCTGTGATAAGTGAGGTGAATGGCGTCCCACCAAGGTCAGGCAAAACAAACATTAGTCGGCTGCTTTTGAATTCAGCAGATAGTTGACTTCAGCTAAACTAAGCAGGCTTTTTCAGACACGTTCCAAAGATTACATTATTGCCAACAACTCCTATTTCTATCAAACTCTACCCTATTTCCCAATCTGCTGCCAGTGATGGAAAATCCATCACAAAACAGAGCATGCTTATTCTTATTCAAACCAAGTCTTTCTGAAATATAAAAGTCAATGAAAATGTATTTGTCAAATTGCAGGGGGCATGTGTAGATCAAAAGATACGAGGGAAAACATGCAGATGCTGATACATCTAGAGGCTTATTTTAGGCAAATGTCAGGTCTTGATTTGTATCGAGATGACAGGAGGCCAGATACACACTTCTGAATTTTAAAGCTAAAATTCTTCCACGTCTTTGCATTTCCTTCAGCATTGTGTCCGAGAGCCTCCATTGTAAATAAGGTACCGTGGGTCACTTCTCACTTGATAACCTAGTAAGCATTTCAGGTTTATTTATTTATTTTCAAACTGAGCAGCTCATCTCTCTTCAGACAATTATCTTCAGATATTGATCAGGGACTGCAGATGAGTAACTGAGACAGAGGTGAGTTCAAACCGCTGGCACCCCTCCGTACTTGTGCTGGACTGTTAACCTCCACACTTGGCTGGATGCTGATGAAAACTTGTGGACTAAGACTGAAACTTACAGAACTGTTTGTGACCCAGAACACACGTAAAACCACCTCAAATAATATGTGATTTCCATCTTTTCCTCGGAATCCCTTTTCTTTTCCACTGCTCACTGGGCAGAAAAACTACCACAGAAAATAATCTATGTAACATAGGTGTAAGAAGCACCTGTGAAAGTTTCCCAGCAGGAAAACTTCCTCCCTGATCACATTTCATAGGAGCAGTGACATTTGGAGCATCCCAACAAATACTATTCTTGTAGCACAATTAGGTGAGAGACACAGAAAATTATCTGGAGCCTGAGTGCAGCTGTCCATCAGCATTTTTTGGTGGTGGAGGAAGGAAAAGAAATCAGAGGAGAATGTAAGTAAGCTACAGAGCCCTTCTGTCTTTGCTCTGTTAAATGATAGCCCCTACATCTGCAGTTCAAAAAGTACCTTTTACCATAAAATTCTACAATAACTCACATTTGCAAAGCAATGGTGTCAAAAGCGTGTGTTTCATGAAGAAAAAAAAAGGGTCTCAAGTATTGCATCCATCAAATTACATCTTTTTATTTATCCAATACCTTAATTTAGAATTCCATAACCTAAGAGCCATCACAAGGGCAGGTTGCTTAAAGGAGAAGTTAATCTGAAATTTAAAAAAAGACAGTTTTCTAACTGGCAAAGTGTCTGTAAGGTCACATCATGTGTTTTGCTGGCCTAATGTCTCAAGCCATGAAGTATATCTGACAGATGCTCCCTGAAGGGAAATGGTGTTAGGGTAGAGGCAGACTTACAGTTGAAAAACATGAAATAAATATACTAGATATTAAAACAGGAACTGTGTATGTTAGGAAACCATTGAGATGTACCTAAACAGATAGTAAGATGACATGTATTTGGTAGCAACATTTTGGTCACCATTCTTCTAAGACACCATTCAAAACACCAGATTATTTTTTTCCCCTTAAATCATCACAACTGCTATAGCATACAAAAGTCACAAGAAAACAGGCTTTTTGACCTAAGTATTTTGCACTTCTTTTAGCTACAAATACCAGTTGAAGAGAGCAGAAAAGAGTAACAATGAACAGAAGCACTACCAAAGCTCCTCTCAGGGGTCTTGGAGCTCAGACTGCTCAGATTTAGATTTCCTTTGGTTCTACAGGAGGCACAAGGATTCCAGAACAAGACAAGACGACTCTTCTCAGAGACGCCTAGTGATAGGATTAGAGATAATATGAACATTTAATATGGGAAATTCCTCTAAAAAATAAGATTTTTTTTTTAATTCCCATGATGGTGGTCAAACACTGGAAAGGGTTTTCCAACAAGACGAGAGTCTTCATCAACCTGGCCATGGTCATGAGCAACCTTCTCAAGCACCAAGCAGAGATATAGGACCACATGATGTCCCAAGGCATTTCTGGCTCTGCGAAGTTTTCCAGTGATGGGGAAGGGGGGAGAAAAAAAAAAAGTAGACACAAAAACTTCTATAAGAACAGATGCTGTATTTTGAAAGATGAGGTTGCAACAAAGTTAGACAGGAGCTGAAGGGAGGTAGAATGGATTTTGATTTTCTTCTGTTTGGGGTTTGGAGTTTTTTTTTTTTCCCATATCTTTTATCAAAGGATAGGAAAAATAAGGTTCTGAAATTATTTAATAAATTTTAAACTCTGCTTCTTTACTAAGTGAAAGTGTAGGTGGAATCGAGATAAAGAAAGTACAGGTCAGTGGGAAATTATGAGTGGGGAAAGTCAGCAGTGGGTGGTCATTTCAGGAACAGTAGGTAATGAAGTATCAGAAAAAGTGTGATGGGTGATCAGAAACAGGGAGGCTGTGAGTGGAGATTTGCAGAACATGAGAAAAAGGAAACCCAGTGTGTGATGGAGCTTGGGAGAAGCAGCCTGTGCACAGTTAGGAACTGTTAGGTGGGATGTTGAGGTAACACGGGACAGGGAACTGAGCTTCAGCAAAAACATCCTCAAACAGATGGACTGACACTATTCACTTATTCTGCTCAACAGAAAATAGTCTAAGCACAGGACCTTCTGCCCACTGCCACTTCAAACATACCTTATGGTGTTTCATCTGATCTTGCTGGGACATGCTTTTTCCTAGTACTCTAGCCTCCCCCGGATTTGACATGGTGCTGGAAAGGATTCTAATGAACCCCAGCATGTTTCTAGTTCCACCTATCTTTTTTAAGTTCTCTATTTGCTAGAGCATCTTTTTATCATATTGTCATGATACAGTCTCATTATGGGGGAAAGACAATCCCAGAATATTCATTAAAATATTCAGCAGCTGTCCAAGTCCAATTTAGATGTAGCAGCACCATCGAGCTCCATGGGACTGCTCAGGGCCCATACTTTAAGCACAAATATCTTTGGAACTCGGGACCACCCTAAATTTGGTCTCTCTCCACTTAACTATTGGGGGAACAGTGTATAGGCATCAGCCAGACCAGTAGGTGGGAAAAACTAAAGTAGGTCTGAGAACTGGGCAGAACCCTTGCCTTTCTTTTGTAAATTAACCTTTGATGATTCATAACAAGAGTATCTTTCTATGTCAGAATAAAAGGCTTCCAGGTTTTGATACTGGATGAAAACCCCAATCTGAAGTCTGGAGTTCAGGGCAGCTGTGATATTCCAGCTACTGGAATTGTTAAGGAATGGTGATACTGCCAGAGCAAGCAGTGTTATCTCTTAAAAAAAAAAAACCCCACAATTCTAAATCATTGGATAAAAGATACAATTGAAATTTATTGTAGCCTGGTTTTAAAATGAGAATACATAATCTTAATGCAGTGCTAACTGCTGAACTGTAGAGTCTATTAAATCTCTCAGCACTTCAGTATTTTGTTATTTACAATTAAGAATGTAGCTTTTTTTCAGAGGATTAAAAAAGTTAAGCCTTGTTCTAAATTAAGGCATGCTGCAAATCGTAGCAAATCCTTTTTGTGGGGTTGCAGGTGTGTAAACAGGCTAAAAGTAAAAAGTTCTACTATTTCAAAAAAGCAAAATATTAGATTGCTAGATAAATATTTTGCAGTATAAAAGTGATTATTATTCTTTGGGAACAAGACCATAAATAGGTAAGATATCTTCAAACTTGTTTTTCCAGTCTACCAAATAAAAATAAATCATCTTCTCTAAACCAAAATAATGCTGCAACACAGTTTACATTCTCTGTGTTCGAAACACGTAAAGACAACAGAAGCCATTGTGATACTAGTGCTGTTTTCACACAAGTGCCAACAAAACCATTTGAGCTATAGTAAGTCTCATCTAATTAAACTTAAAACAATAATTCCATGAAAACAAATGGCATCCCTGATGCACAATCTGATAGAAAGCCCTTGCTCCTTAAGCTACTAAATGGTTGAAGGCAGTGATTTTGGAGTACCTTGAGGACAAGCACAGTTGAAACCAGCAATGCTTCAAGTTCCAAGCAACATAGTTTGCCTGTGTCATAGGTTGACCCTGGCTGGAGGCCAGGTGCCCATCAAAGCTCTATCACTCTCCTCAGTTACACTGAGGAGAGAAGAAATAATGAAAGGCTCATGGGTTGAGATGAGGACAGGGAGAGAGCATTCACCAATTACTGTCACAGGCAAAACAGGCTCAACTTAGGAAGATTAATAATTTATCACCAAGCAAACAGGAGACAAGTAATGAGAAAGAAAACCAAACCTTAAAGTCCCTTCCCCCACCTCTTCCTTCTTTGCAGGCTTAAATTCACTCCCAAATTCTGTCCTTCCTCCCCTTCAGCAGCACAGGGAGATAGGGAATGGGGGTTGCAGTCAGTTCATCACACTTAGTCTCTGCTGCTCCTTTCTCCCCAGGGGGAGGACTCCTCATACTCCTTCCCTGCTCCAGGGACAGGCCTCCACCAATTTTGCCAATGTGACGCCTTCCCACAGACTGCGGTTTTTCATTAACTGCTCCAGTGTGGGTTCCCCACAGGGTCACAAGTCCTGGCAGCAAACATGCTCCAGGCCTGGGGTCTTCTCTCCATGGGGCCACAGGTCCTGCCAGGAGCCTCCTCCAGCATGGGCTTGCACAGGGTCACAGCCTCCATTGGGTTCCTCCACAGGCTGCAAGGGGGCAGCCACACTAGGATTTTCTTCATGGGCTGCAGAAGAATCTCTGTCCCAGCACCTGGAGCACCTCCTCCCCCTCCTCCTTCACTGACCTGAGTGTCTGCTGAGTTGTTCCTCTCACATTCTCGCTCTTCTCTCCAACTGAAGACACTCAGTTCCCCTCACCCCCTCTTAACTATGTTATCCCAGAGACATGATCATCTTCACTCATGGGCACAGCCTTGGCAAGCAGCAGGTCCATCTCGGAATCATCTGGCATTGGCTCTATCAGACACGGGGGAAGCTTCTAGCAGCTTCTCACAGAAGCCAGCCCTGGAGCTCCCTGCTACCAAAACTTTGCCACACAAGCCTAATCCACCCTGTACATATATCCATAGATGCACTAGCACTTCAAACAGCCAGATACTGCTGTCCAGAGAAAAGAGCATGCCTTAAGCTTTTGTAAGGGTTGTGATAAAAGATGTTAAAAGGTCCTATGTTCCAAAAAATAAAAAGAAAATAAAAAAGAGGCAAAACAGAAGCCTGTAGATTTTATCAAAATCCTGAACACTTCTTTCATTTCCTAGAAAATGTAAAAGGTAGATAAAATCCCTTAATATTAACATGCCACATGATATGTAGCAGCTACCTTTTACTCCCAATTACAAATTATGGGAAAGAAGCATAGGAATTCTGCATGGTTTAATTTCATTTAGAGTTCATGCCAAATGATGATTCACTCAGTGAGAAAAAGATGCAAGATCACTATACATCTCTTATCTCTGCAGAAGAATGAAGATGCTGGCCCTCTACATGTACACTTCCAAAGCTATCCAAAACACCATCTCTACCTAAAAAAGTAAGCTTTTCTTAAGCTACTTGGGGCAGGAAGCATTTTGTACATACACAGACTGAAATGATAAAATAACCATGTAGAATTCATTAATTTAAGTACATAAGCTAGAAATTGTCACTGAATCAATGCTATTTTAGACAGCGATAAAGAGAGCCCATAATCATGTGTTTAAAAATACACAGAGTAATTTTTGTTTTCCTGTTTAGACACAAATTGAAACAAAGCAGTGAGCTTTCAGAACTTTATGGTCATGTACAAGAGAGGCACACTTTCTTTCAAATAATCTTTACTACATAGCCAGATCTGAATCTAGTATGTTCCTTATTTTCAGTATTACTCTGCTGCAGGACAAAACTTTGAAATGACCTTTTACATACTGCCAAGTGATGTATTTCAATTCAGAATTTATCTCGCTGGCACTTGGTTAACTTTTGTTTTTTACACTCCTGAAAGCAAACTGCTACCCCCATTTCTTAAATTCTTTTCCAATTCATTACATGAAGGACGAAAGCATACACACAAAGAAGTGTGTTTCTGTACCAACTAAGGAGTTCTGTAAGGGAGAAAGAGGTAGCCTGTTCTCTGGTTTAGAATCAAGGTCAGCTAGCAAGATGTTAAGACTAGAAAGAAAAGGAAGCAACAGTTTAAGAACAAAATGTTTCACCATTCAATACCATAGTTTCAATGCATATATTTCTTTTACAACTGTTTCCTCATATTACCATGTATCAAATGGTTACTCAGGCATCTAGAGCTTGTAAGAGTGACTCAAACTATTCCCCAGCAATTAATCACTGGAGGAACAAGAATTGGTTCAATTTAAGGAGACTGAGCACTATTACAACTCGGTAGGTCTGACAGAGTTTAAACAAACAAAACTCTGGAGCTTGGAATAGCTCATGTTTTTCTACTACTCTAGTTAAGGCACACCTAGGAAATTCTTTACTGAAAGATCACTAATTGTTCCAACTCCTTTCTAGTTTTGTCAGCAACTATAATGCCTCATTAAGCTTTTAAATGAGTAGAGGCTGACTCTGCATTAGCTGCACATACATACTGCACAGCTACATCTCCAGCCTTTATGAAATCAGTTGATGGAAACATGCCAGAAAAGACATTTTACTGAGGCACTGGTTCAGATTTTTACTTACATTTTGAATTTCAAAACTGTACCTTAAATACAGGGACTAGGAAGTCAAGGACTTGTTCACTTAAGATTGACATATTTCAGATTGCAAGAGATAGGTACAATAGCATGAGGTCTTTGTTCCTCTGATGGAGATGAATTATAACTTTAATATATACTGTACATGTAAAATAAATTATGTTTGACACTTTGTGCTCACTTATTAGCCTTATTAAGTTGGGTGTGTCTAAACTTCCATATATCTTCACAAATCAAAGTCCTTGAGTTAATTAGGACAAGGCTTAATGACTGGTTTAATTGACCTGAACACCTCCACAAATTAGTTTCATTCTCCCCCACTAGGGAAAAGCTCCCAATCCCTCCCTCAGCTAAAATGCTAGTCTTTACTTATAGTTGTCACCTTCTGGCTGGATCAGATTTCCTGATCCAGCTCACCAGTCTCATAGTAATGCAGTCTCCAAGGAACAGAAGCAAAGATGACCCTGGTAGCACAAGGGAAGACTAGCCACCTATTAAAGCTCATTTTTTTCCCCCCAGAAAAATGGAAAGAAAAAAAGCCAAGACTCCATCATACAGGATGAAGTCCAATTGGCTTCTATACTACTAGACTTGGGAAATATAAGTCTCTAATACAATCTGTTCAGTCACTTTAAACCTTTCAGTTTTTATCTTTGTAGATGGCTGTCATGGGTTGATGACCTTGACTGGACAACCAGGTGTCCAACAAGACACTATCAATCCCCTTTCTGCAGGAATGGGGGGTGGTGGAAGTGAATGATGGAAAAAATACAGAAAAAAATCTCACAGTTCAAGGTAGAGGGAGTTTAATGGACAAAAATGTCATATGCAGAAGCAAAGGAAAAAGATTTATTCTTTACTTCCCATCAGCAGGCCACTTCCCAGGAGGCAGGGCTTCAGTACACGCAACAGTTGTTCCAGACAAAGGCCATAAATAACAAGTGTCCCCCTTTCCTCTCAGCTTTTATTGCTAATCAAACATTATGGAATATGCCTTTGGTCAGCTTGGGATGAGTCCCCTCCCAAGATCTTGCCCAGCCTACTGCTGGATCAGGGATAACATTGGAGGGACGGCCTGCTCAGCTGCACAGCAGTAGCCAAAACACCAATTTGTTATCAACACCTTGCTAGCTACCACTAGACAGCACTATGAGGGCTGCTGTGGGGAAAAATAACTCAGACCCAATGCAATGGTAGTTCCTGAACCTCACCGTCCATCAGGTTCTGCAGTCAGTGACACCCTGTATCAAAAACAGTACATTCCACCATAGTTTGAGAATCATGGTCATTCTCATTAATATAGAGCTTAAGAACACAAGCTACATATAGAACAAGAAAATTCTTAAACATAGCAGCAATAGTTCAAACAGAAGTTTAGACATTTTTAATTCATCTGCATAGGACCTGTCTCCCTCCACTGGTAGTTTCCCCAGTAAGGTAGGTATTTATGGAACTAGCATTTGAATGTAGAGCAACCTTCTATGCTATACTAGACAGACTCATGAACTGGCCTTTAGTCCATTAGTGACAAGCTTCATGCTATATTGCATAGGTTCAGTAAAGTTAGAGTTGAAGCCTAGTGAGCATGAAATGGCATCTTGTTTGACTGGTCAAAGTTTATCATGCTTTGATCATCAAACATACTATGCCTATTTCACCAGCTAGATATGGATTTATGCAGCTATAATTAGAATTTAGGAAAAGAGTAGACTGGATATTAAACAGCTTATTAGAAGTGAATTTACAGTCTGGAGCTGATCAAGTGACCGAATAGGACAATTATGGTGGTTCCAGATTAGCCAGAAAGGTTAGCAACTCAATCCAACAAGCAAAGAACATGAATGGGGTGCAACTTCATTTCTCAAGTACTACAGGCTTTCAGAACAATAAAAGCTTGTTTGTTACTTTAATCACCCAATGAATCTGTACAAGCCTAATGAACACATACTTTGCAGTGGTGCATGGTAGAAGGATAAGACACCTTGGACATCAGTTAAAGTTAGAAAGGTTCAGACTAGATAAACTCTCAGGGAACAGTCAAGCATTGGAACAACTCTCCCAGGGCCAGTTTCCACTGCTGAAGATTTGAGACTAGATCACACAAAAACCTAAGCACCCTGGTACAACCTTGCTTGGAGAAGGATTGGCTTAGAAGACTAAGAACCCTTTCATTGGAGTTATCTTGCAATCTTGAGCTAGTTAAACCCAGTTTTAGCTGGTGCCAAAACTTACTGCAGTAATTTAAAATAAGCCTTTAACAAAGCAGCTAATAGACAATAAAGTTGTTTTCAAATGTCAATGAATGCATTTGTGTGTAGGGTGGGACACTTGAATATTCACATTCTCAAAAGCATACACCAACAACGTATAAGATGCCCAAATATATTTATTGGTCTTTTAAAAAAGTACGTAGCTCTTTAGAGAAAGACAGCCTAGGAAATATCAATACAGATTAAAGTATATCCAATCTGGCACATACCTCACACTGATGTTTACTTGAACATCAGCACCAGACCAAGGAAGATAAGACTTCTTAAGTCAGTAGCAATGAGGTACCAGGACAGAAGAAACCCTTAAAATAAAGAGGAGCTTCAAAGCCTTTCAGCCAAGCAGAGCCAGAGTTCCAGAATATATTAAAGAACTGTGAAATTTCTTTGATCCTTTTGATCTTCTTTTGCTGCCAAAAATACATGAGAGTTATAACAAGGAAACATAGGCATCTCAGCATACAGTTACAAACTGGTAAACCAATTCACCAGCTCCAAGTAGTCAGAAGAGTGCAGCACTGTTCTAAAATGGAAGGAGTTAGAGCTCAGGCAAGGGGGTGTTGATAGACTAGCAAGAAGCAGGTATGGTATTTCCTTCGAGACCTCTCTCCTTCCTCATGGCATTCAGAAGCATTTCAAGACAGAGGAGAGGGGCATGTTTGTTACCAAAGGACAGCAAGGTTTTACATTTTGCATTCTTGGTAAAGTTTCCAGTGTTAGTGCATGAAAAAAAGTTGCTGGATGCTTATTTCCAGACATGCATATGGGTGATGTTACCACAGCTATGTGCCAGCAGCTATGTGCCAACTGTATTCATTAATGTGTTTCATATGTAAAGTATTAGCTGAAAATATTCTGCCTTAAGTGTCTGGAGATGCATTTTTTGGTTAGTATCTCTATAACCATGTCTTTCCACTGTTATGTACAATCATTTACCCATCTTGTTCTTACTCAGTGGTAAGAGCCATCTACTTCATTCAGTCCTAGTGAACACACTATAAAAGATACCTTCCATCTGTCATTGGCCCCTTCAAAATTCCTGTGATGTCTTGATCTAGGAGAACTAGCAATGAGACAGATCCTCATGGTGGGGGATAATAAATAGGGACAAGCGTGTAGGTGAGAAGGCTAAGTGGGACATTCCTTTGTCACCAGTAAAAGTTGACTTTGAAGGTGCAAGTGTCTATTCAGCTAAAACCATGACAAGTGAGTCCTATTTGGAATGTAGCATATGTCCTAGAAGCAAACTAGACACTGAATGTTGTCTTTGTTCCTTTTTAGAAGTGTAAACACTACCTTATGTTCTCAAGTAAGAAGACGCTAATCAGACTTAGATGCAGCCACTCAAGCAAGTGGAGTGATAACTCACAAGATCCTCAGTTTCATGCTAACAAGAATATGTAAACACCCACAAGAACCACCTATTCAGATAATACCAGACACCCCATATGGATTGTCACAAGGCAGCACCGTAGCAGCAGCTTGATTTAAGGAACAGTCTTGCTGCTCATCCCATCACATCTACTGAACAGTGGTAGCATTAGCAGCACTGTGATTTACTCTCTGCTTTCAATGGGTCTAGGTCCAGTTTTGGTTTCCCCACATCATTCTCTTCGTTAGGAAAGGTTTTGTAGTTGGCAAGAATGTTTTCCACCAAGAATCGAGCAGCTTCATCTATGTTGATGTTGTCCTAAAAAAAACATAGAAAGCAAAGTAGTCAGTGATGTTTGGGTTTTTTTAACTACTCACACATTCCAATTAGAAGCTGGCCAAATATAAACACTCTTCTGCACTCTCATCAGCATGACACAAGCATCGGGTCACTGCTCATGCACTTGCTTTTTGAAAAAGTTACCTGAAAGGTTTTAAATAAAGTTTTTCACCCATATTACAAATTGTATACTTCAACTCTAATCTAGTAGGCAGTCAGGGATAAATGTCACTTGCATTTAGAAGCCTCCCAAATGGCAAAGTGCATTTCTGCATCAGGAAATATAATAGACAATCACAGTGTTCACAGTAGTGTTATGGGACCTTTTTCTGCCTCTGTTGCAGTTTGGATGCACTTAAACATAAAAAGACCTTTCCTATCAGCCTCAAATCCTCAGATAAGTTGGGGTGCTTTACCTAGGCACTCTGCATTTTCTTGGGCATGCTTTGAAAAGCATTTTCACGTGCACTCTAAAGAAGGGGTGTGTGCAGGATACCCTGATGAAACACATCACTACTACTCTACTACTAAACACATCTCAGCTACTAAGGGGACGAGCTGGCCAGTGCCAAGGGACCTTTAGCCACAGCTTTGACCTGTCTGGGCCTCCTGTTAGTACAGGGCTGCCATGTTTGGCATTTCTCATCTTTGGTTCCAAAGGAAACACCAGTGCACTATGCTTTTCTGTCTCCATAACTGTAGATCTAAACTCCAGATGAGCAAGGTTAGAATATGAGAACACTTGACCCATCACCAGCACACTTCACAAGTTTGTGGTTGTCAGCCACAAAGTACTTTTGTCAGCTTTCAGATAGGCACTTTCCCCTGTCCAGATTAGAAGAGGTTTCTCTTCATTTTAGTGTAAAGGTGTTCATAAAATATTTCTATGAATGTGTCTCCAGCACAGTTCTTTCACCTTTAATATTCTTCTCTAACACTCGGGAAGTGGGACCGCTGTTACTGATGACTAGAATGAAGATTCAGGTATTAGTTCCAGCAGAAATACAAAAACAGATTATTGGGATATTTAAATGGGCAGGACTTAGACATGAATTAATTTGGTATTCTTAGAAAACAAGAAAGCAGTCCTGAGTTTTTGTTAAGCTATTTTAGCTACACCTCTTCAGAGTCTTTAACAATTCATTTAATAACTGAACTAGAACTAATATTGTCTGGACTTGGTCAAAGAGCCTTAGTTTACATTGCTGGGTCTTAAGTGCCACCTAAAATGCAAGCTGTCACTATATTGGAACAAAACCTAATGTGGATATGTTACTTGCATTTATTTTTAAACCCATAGTGAAGTTAATACATAGCAGCATTACAGAGAAGCCATAACTCAACACAGAATCTGGTATTCTTTGAGTATTAAGTGTCTTTAAATGTGAGGTTTTCATAACAGGTGGATTTGGGAACTATTTGTTCAAGTGAAAACAAATCATCTGCTACATCAATGAATTTGTCACTGTGCACCCTTATCTTAAAGTGATCAGGAAGAGTCTTATTTCTTATATTCCTTTTACAGATTTTTTTTCTTTAAAAAGAGTTGTGTAAGCATCACTTTTTGCTGGTTCATCAGCAACAGCTAAAGGAAGTTGGTAAGCCAAGGGGGACCTTGAGGTTTAGCTTACTATGTAAAGGAGTTACCAGCCATACCAGCAACTTAGTCTGTCAGCCACAGTCTTCATACAGAGACAGCTTCCATTTTAAGGATCGATTATTTTTAGAGAAGCTGTTTGGTTTCACTTCCAACTATACTACCACAAGCTTATCTGTGCATTGGCTACAATACATCAAGTTACTCAGTTACATTTGAATAAAGCACCTATCTTAATTTATTGTACAGAACAACTTGGTTTTCTCCAGTTCAGTTTTGACACTGATAAAATAGAAAAGCACTTTAGTGACATGATCACCTGGGTAAGTAGTAACTAGTCAGCAAGTGGCTTGTTCACTTCTAGAGTCTCACCACTTCCTACATGTAACAGTGAAGACAGAAGATGCAGTTAGAAAACCTGCACCTAAAGAAGACTTATCTTTTGGGTAACCTGATCAGCATTTAGTATCATTAACATCTAAAGACTTACTCTGGTCCTGATGCATACCAAGTGACAAAACTTATCAAACTCAGTTAATTAATGTTTCCAGAATGTTTTTACGGTTCTCTGAATTTAACATACAGTTCTAATTTAAACCAAGTATGCTGCAATTCTTCCTCAGAAGTGAGCTAGCCTGCACTCCCCTTACAGTTTTTGCTGAACACTGGAGATTTGACTGTCACCTCCTACACTTGATAATTTTATTCCCCACATGATTATGTTCATACATTCTTATGCCAATACTTAGAAGAGTTAAAACATGTTTCTTTACGCTCACCTTAGCAGATGTTTCAAACCACCCAACAAAGCCACCTTCTCTGCAGAACTGGTCCATTTGGGAGGGATTATGACTGCCATCCTTCTTCTGGTCACACTTGTTTGCAAGAAGAACAGCAGGGATGGGGCTGCCATTGGGAAGTAATACTTTACTGTCCAAATCATGCTTCCATTTTGAAACAGCTTCAAAAGTGGAGCCTCTTGTGACATCGAAGACCACAAAAGCACCAACTGCCTCTTTGTAGTATACTCTGGTCATATTTCCAAAGCGCTCCTGGCCTGAAAGAGAAGCACACATATATCCTGTCATTGTCTTAAGTATGACCTGTACTTGATATAAGTGGACTTCTGTATCAGGTTAGTTTATACTAAGGTTGGCATTCAGGTCTAGTCATCTAGGCCACACAATGCTGCCTCTTCTGTGTAAGCTCATTGTAACACTATTATGTATATAATAGATGACAAATCAGATGCTAAAGGCAGTTTGCAACCTCAACCACCCCACTCAACTTTTTAAACTTATCTATTGAATAATGATCTTTCTGAAGGAATACCTAAAAGCACTACTACCACAGCTACACATATATCTTTCTTACACCAATAAAGTTTCTGCAAGACTTGGATTTTAAACTAGTTACTTCAGCTAGAGACTTAAGCAAAGTAGAAGCTTTTTCTGAAGGGTGAGCAGCAAGGGCCTCAATAAGATTGAAGGCTAACAGCCTTCAAAAGGTATCTTTTGAAGTGTGCTGGTTTTGGCTGGGATAGAGTTAACTTTTTTCATAGTAGCTAGCATGAATCTGTGTTTGAAATTTTTGATGAAAGCAACATTGATAACACGGGGATGTTTTTGTTATCACTGAAAAGTGCTTACACGGAGCCAAGGCCTTTTCTGATTCTCACCCTACCAATGAGGAGGCTGGAAGTGCACAAGAGATTGGAAGGAGACACAGCTGGGATACTGACCCCAACTGATCAGTGATATTCCATACCACATGGCATCATGCTCAGCATGTACAGCTCAGGGGAAGAGGAAGGAAGGAGGGGATGTTCAGAGTAATGGCATTTGTCTTCCCAAGTAAGATTACACATGATGGAGCCCTGCTTTCCAGGGGATGGCTGAACACCTGCCTGCCCATGGGCAGTGGGGAATGAATCCCTGGTTTTGCTTTGCTTGGCCATGTGGCTTTTGCTTTGCCTATTAAACTGTCTTTATCTCAACCCACAGGTTTTCTCACTTAGACTCTTCCAATTCTCTCCCCCATCCTGCCATTGGTTGGGGGGAGGGGAAATAAGTGAGTGGCTGCATTGTGTTTATCTGCCTGGTGGGGTTAAACCACAAGAAGTCACATATAATACAGGTTTTTCCTTAGGTACCAGATCAAAAGGAGCTAGCTTAACAGTTCTGTTATCTTTGACTTCCATTTTTTAAGTCTAAGCTCTTCTCTGGAGTAATTTCCAACTACAGGAGTTCTTTAACAACCCCAGGAATCAAAACAAGATTACCAGAACAGTTAAACAGTACAAAATACTCAAACCAAAATTCTAGAAGAAAACCAACGTACAAGTACAGCAATGTTGCCAGTACAGCAAACAAACACTTTTCTTAAGGACAACTGTTGTAGTCAGTATACTTGAAGTGTGGAATATGACTGCCCATTGTTCTTCTGTTTGGAAGGACAGACCATCATGTTACATTTCATACATGACTGCACAGAGTCAAATGGTTGCATGTTGCTTGGAACTTTCAGGCCACTATAAAATAGCTTTCTGCTTTGTTCAGAAGTCTTCCTTGGGAAAAGTAGTCCACATACTTTATAATATAGTTTTACAGGGTATCATCACTTGATCTTTTAGTATTTAGTGTGTACTCTGGTTTAGAACGCATAGAGAAAGAATGAATTTTCATTGGAAACATAGGTGTCCTCTGTTTATAAGCTTTGAAGTCCTCCTTGATTAGCAAGGACAAACAGTTACAAAACTAGAATTTCTGTCTCTTTCTGAGATTATACCATCAGGTGAAGCAATTTGACATGGGATCCTGTTCAACAGCATGCTTTTCTAGCTCAATTGCCTCATTTTAATGTCAGTACTTCAACATTAACTCATTCCCTGTAGACATTTTCAGAGAAAGCTGGCTAAGCAACTGTTAGAATTGCCTGAAAGCAGCAGCGGATCACAGAATGGTTTGGGTTGGAAGAGACCTTAAAGATCATCTTGTTCCAGAGAACTATGAAGCTCTAAGATGACTTTATTTCTGGCTGTTAAACTTTAAAGTATGATGCTACATAAAATGCATAACTAGCCAGCACATTCTGAGGGGAAATTACACAGGAATTTCTTCACTACCTGCTCATTATCTGTGTTAGAACAAAGGATATGCAAGAAGGAAGTTCTTCCCTCAATATCCAAAGCCGAAATTTTGAAGCAGCAGTTATGCCATGGACTAAAAGGCCAGCAAGACAGACACTAAGCCTGCATCTCAGTGATTATGTCATTGGAAGAGACATGTTGCTGCTACAAGTCTCAAACAGCATACACAGAATTCATATGCCAGTAACTCACATTGTATCCCCCAGCCTCTCCTGGTTGGATTCTTACATCTAAAAGTTGGTTTTGGGATAGCCTTACTGCAAATTGGTGTACAATGTGCCCACTGATTTAATGAATCAAATACCATTATGAATGAGTTTGGCCAGAAGGCTTTTACTACTTCGGTTGTATCACACCTAAAGAAGCTTTAGCTTTGGATCTAGGGGATAAAAAACCCCACAACAAACACACAGAGCTGCACCGGGCCAAATTTAGTTATTTTAAGCTAGTCACTGCATACAGCACCACACAAGCTACAAGGGGCTCCTCCTCAGCTGTCCCTTTCTTTAGCAATCAGTCTCACCATCAACTCCTGTGACATAGGACTGTGCCAAGGCAGAGCCTTGTGTCCAATTCAGGCAGTAAGTATATCCTTCTCACCATTGGACAGACCCACAAAACAGCAGAATTTCAAGGTGCTCTGCACAAACCTCAGTCTTCTACAGACAGGCTTCTTTAGTTTGGCCCCAAAACATCTAGAAGTGAATACCACTTGTTGGTATGTATGTGAGATCCCACATGAAGTTGAAGCAGTGAGGGAACGGTCTCATTAATCATCCCTATTCAGTTGTTAGAGGTGTAGGGATTTCAGTCTTTTTTTTTAATTAAGGTTGTAAGTTTTTAAAAGACAATGGACATTTACATAAGAAAATTAAGTTGCACTGATTAGTTACAGAAAGAGTTGCTAGACTGTTACCAGCAAGGAGCATAGATAACACAGTTACCACAGAGGCAACCCTTGCTGGAACATGCACAACAGTGCATTTAGAGTGCACTAGTACAGCACACATACAGGTTCCAACCACAAAAAGAAACAAAGTTACATAACCGAGCTTGAAGAATCATAAACACCAAACATTTTTTCTTCTTAAAAAAAACAGGGGGTGGGGGAGGGCCCAACACACAAGCCTTGACCAGAAAGTCTGATCACTTCCATAAGTTTGTTGGTTCCATTTCCAAGACAATTCCAATAGTCAGTCTTCCCCATTTGCCTGTCCCAGGGCCTTTACATACAGTGAGCTAAAGAACAGCCTTTGTTTGCAGTCAAGCAAGACTGCCTGGAAGTTGGTTCCTTGACATTGGTGACTTCTTATGCCTCAAAATCCACCAAGCCTGTGTGAAGCTTTAACACCATTCAGCCTCTTGCCACATATGCTATACTAGAGAGGTGACAACAGTCTTGTAGCAGACCAACTGAATCCTCTCATGGGGTCCAGGAGAGGATATGGCCAGGAGAGGGGCCACTGCAAGTGGGGTTCTGCTAGCCAGCTCAAGAATATTGTAGCTTTGTACAGTAGCTTTTCTCATTGTGTGAGAAGACAGCTGTTCTGATAAGAACATAAGCCTGCACTGTACTTTGCTTGGTCCTCTATAGCAGTCATTTAGAAAGCATGGGCTTACACTGCCGAGAGCAATCGTTTCTTTCTGGCTAGCTTTACTGATAGAATTCAACATTTTTGCTTTTGTAGTAGGAGTTTTAGATTCCAACACACATTAGTGCATATTCTTCTGCAGTTTAGAATTCAGGGTTAAGTAGACAAGTGATGTGCGTACCGGTATAAAACCTTCTATCTTTACTTATTAGCGTTAACCTTTACATGTGGAAGATTTGATACCCCTTACCCCTAAAAGCACACAGAAGCTTAACAGCACTGTATTGCTACAGATTAATGCCTTTTAGTAGGTCAAGTACACTCCAGTATGAGTGCTGCCCTTTAGTAAAGAAGCCCAAAACTCCAAAGCAACTTGTTAGATCTGCTTTCACCTCTAAAATTCAAATCTGCTAGAAACAGATCTCACCTGCATACTAGCTTATGACTGTTCCTCCACCCCATCTGAAGGTCCAACAAGGATGAGTATATTCTTTTTATTCCCTAGAAATCAGAAGCAAGAACATGTGGCCTAACATGCAAGAGTTTTGTTGTGGCAAAAGGTATATGGCATGAAGCAGGAAGATAACTCAGTATAAACTGAATAGACTTCCTTTACATTCCTGTTATTCCTCACAACCCACATGGTTTAGGCTGAACTTGTAGGGGATGTAGAGCATTCTAGACAGCCTTTTGAAAATTTAACAGGACTTGCGGGCAAAGGTTTTGCAAGTGCTTTTCTACTTGCAAAAAATCTCATACACCACTCCTCCAAAGTTTCGAGTGTGAACATCATTCTCTATTTAGAGTATTAAAACTACATTGTCTTTTTTGCCACGTTCAGTTCAGCCAGGAATTTGTTATTCCCTCTCCTATGTCCAGCAGGATTTTTTCTGCAGTCATTTCACCATGTGTGAGAACAGTGGTGAGCTGTACCAAAGCAGATCATACCCTCAGAGGGGAAAATGCCTAGAAGTGATCAGATGAAACTAGACTTAAAGTCTCCAGTGCATATAGTCATGGAAGTGAGGCGAAAGGAAAAATCACTTTCTTACTACAGCAGGAAAATGAAGAGACATTGAAGGATGAATCATTCTAGTAGTTCTAGTGCCTTGACAAACCTGATGGTACCACAAAGTTATCTTCTCTCTGTGTTTTTGGTGTTCAGGTGTAGATAAAGAGCTAAGTTAGTGCCCTCATGGGGATCAGAGGTTCTCTTTGGGGGTATACAATTGGCTGCACGCAACGCAAAGTTGCGCATTCTCTAACCACAAAGTTTTCACATCTAAATGACTCAGCCCATATTGTCAAGTTTACTTAATGTTGTTGCAGTTACTGGAAAAGCACTTGCATAATGTAACGCACCAGGAACTAATACAGTTCCCTACAGCAGGGCCACAGGAATTTAGTTTAAAAACTTTTGTCAGAGCTTGGGAGCTATCATTACTTCCCAGTCCACAATGTAACAGGAAAAAGCCCTAAGTTAAAAACATGAAGAAAATTATAGCCCGATCTGATATGCAAAGCTTTATCTTTCTGCTTTACTTCACTGAGAAGAGATAAGTTAGCACCGTAAGATTCAGACACTGCCAACCTTGCCTTGTGTCTACAGCAATCTTTCCCAGTGTAAGGAATAAACAGTCCTATTTATCACAGCAGCGTGACTTATTGTGGCAGGTTTTGCTTTTAGTTAGTAGGCATTACCCTATACTCCTACAATTCTTTTTGCTCTTAACTCCTCCTACACAGTAAGAATTGAGGCTAGAAAAATCAAATTAAATATACATATGACTGCTGGATATGCACGATACTGAGTTGGTCATGGTTCCATTTACCAGCCTACTTAACGTATCTGCAAGTCTTGCTATGTAGTTTATATGAGCTAGCAGAAACCTCCTCAGAGTAAAGTGAAGAACCTTCACCAACTAGACTTTTTTACTGCGATGGTAAGTTCTGGTTTATGTCTGTCAATACCAACATTATAGCATGACTTCCCCTACCCTGTAAAAATCGAAGCTTAGTCTATTCCGAAGTCACATGCACAAACATAGTGGTATTAGTTACATTTAAACCTCTGAGGTCTCTTTAGGAGTACTGATGGACAACTGGACAAAGTCTCACTTTTCAGACAAGACTAGCAGTTCTGACATCACCCAAAACCAGTATCATTAATGAGGAAGAGGAAGATGACTAAGAGTTCAAAGAACCTGGCAACCAGCAGAATGATTGGTAAATCACTGGCAAATGATTTCTTTTGTCAAAGTAGTGCTAGTTCAAGTCATCTTTGACAGGCTCATCAGCTTATCAGGTGTCCAGCCCTCAAAATTTGGGTTTACAAAGTTTGGCAGTTCTACATCAAATAATCTTAAACTGGACAGGAATAGTTAGACTAAAGTCATCCAAAAGTGAATGCACAACTAGCAGAAGAGTTTTATTCTAAAGTTGTTTGCCACTAGACAGCCTTTGCAGTGAAGTTTTTTCATTTGGACCCAATAATACAAAGTCTGATAAATAGCACAGAGTCCTCAGTTTATTAAGCCAAGCAGCTCTTGCTACCATTGTCCTTTACAACACTGGAACTCAGTATTCAGTTTGTCTAAAAGGCAGTTTAAGATCAACAGAAAGAAGGAATACACCATAGAAGTTAAGTCTAATCTATAAAAACAAGCCAAAAAACTATTCCACAATACTCCAGTGTAAAGAAATTTATCAAGAGACCTAGCAAATAAAATGAAAATCATTCAGAATGCACAGAATTAGATCCTGCTAGCATTTCAGTTATTCTGCTTTCACTATCAACAGGTACTATACACTGCAGTGAACTCTGGTGTGATAGGATGCTTAAGCTATACTGAATGATTTTAATAAATCAATTTTAGTCTAGGAATACTTGAACATTCTCCTTCCATCAAGAGCATTCTCAAATAAACTATTTACCATGACCACTAATAGACAATACTAGTTGCAACAAAATTCAAGAAAGGTCATTAAGTGACAGCCAGGCTAACTAATTTGACTGTCAACACCATGGTTTTTAGGTTCTTGGTATCAACTACTCTGACCTTATTAGACATACAGTGTGGAAGCACAGTGCTACTATTCAGGCTTTAATCCCAATCTCCACAAATTAGTTGTTTCGGACAGTTTCCTAGAGCATGAGACATTTGTGCTTTAATTCACAGAATTAGAAAATTGTAGGGGTTGGAAGGGATCATCAGGTCCAACCCCCCTGCCAAAGCAGGTTCCTTAGTACAGATCACACAGGTAAGCATCCTGATGGGTCTTGAATATCTCCAGAGAAGGAGACTCCACCACCCCCCTGGGCAGCCTGTGCCAGGGCTCTGTCACCCTCACCATGAAAAAGTTCTTCTGCATGTTGGTGCGGAACTTCCTGTGCTCCAACTTGAGGCCATTGCCCCTAGTCCTGTCCCCACAGACCATTGAAAAGAGACTGGCCATTTTCCCCTGTGCCCCACACTAGAAATATTTATAAATATTAATAAGATGCCCTCTTAGCCTTCTTTTCTCAAGGCTGAACAGACCCAATTCATTCAGCCTCTCCTCGTAGGGGAGATGCTCCAGGTCTTTAATCATCTTTGTAGCCCTCCGCTGGACTCTCTCCAGGAGTTCCCTGTCTTTTTTATACCAGAGAGCCCAGAACTGGACACAATACTCCAGGTGGGGCCTGACCAGGGCAGAGTAGATGGGGAGGATCACCTCCTTTGACCTGCAGGCCACGGTCCTTTTGATGCACCCCAGGATCCCATTGGCCCTCTTGGCCACCAGGGCACGCTGCTGGCTCATGGCCAACTTAATTCATCAAGACAAGAAAAAACCCCAATTCAACAGTAAGTGAAGCCCCTTCTTTCTAGTCATCATTCTGCCAAGGGAAGGTCTAACCTAACAAGCATTCTTTTCCCTGCTCCAGTTTTGCTGCTTTACCAAACATTTTCCAACTCCGTCACTTTCTCAGATCAGACTTTCACAAACTAGCATCAAGGAATATCTGAGTCACAGTTCTTTTTTATGATTCCATCTCTCAAAGTTCATGTCAGTGTGGTAGATCTAAGCTAAAACACCATGGCTAGTCATGTAGCCCAATCTTCTCACTGAGATATAATCACAGTCCCTTTTTCAAAACTCACCTAGTCCTTTAGGAGCTACAGACAAGAACAGACTACACTTTGGATGCCTGTAGGTCCTACACCTGGATGTTTGGCACAATACTGCAAATATCCAGAATTGCCCTGAGGATGCAGCTCACAGTTTTCCAGATATCTAATGTCTAGCACTATCTGGGTCAGATGTGACCTGACCAAGGTGCCTTTTTAGCCAGCAAGCTACCCCTGCTGACAGTGTTCCCCCCTCTCTCCAAACCAGCACAGCTTGTCCCAGAACTGTCTTACCCAATTAGATTGAATCTGTTATTCAGCAAGAAGTAGGTTAACTAAACCACTATCAATATTACAGGACAAGCTCAAGTACGTCTACCTGGTTTTTTTCACATGGGTAGCAACCATAGATTGAGAGTAGACAAACTCTGAGATGGTCAGTGCTAGATGCCTCTCCACTCCTCATTCTTCCATGTTTAAGCTATTAATGCTGAGTTGCAGTGTTTAAACTACAGAAGCATTGAACTTTACTAGCAGCAATAGCAGATACTGGAAATACACAAGAGTTAAAAAGGCAGATCTAGCCTGACTTTTGCTCTCCATCATTATGGAAGTAATATTTGATATTTATGGTTCCGGTGGCAAACATCAAGAGGTTAAAAAAACCCCAAGAAGTACAGGAATATTGTATCTTCCTGTATTACACAGTACCAGAAACAGTTTCACTGACTTCAGCTCTTACAGTTTCTAAAAGACAAAAGCAGCTTCAGAAGATTTTAAGTGAATCGCTAGTCCTTTCTTACTAAGGGTTATGTGGAAAAGGTAACTGACAACTGGATACACCTCTTCAACTGTCTCAAACTGTTCAGAACAGTCTTCAAGGAAAAAAGTAATCAGCCAGTTAATTCCTGTTCAGCTGACTCCCACTTCACCAAGAGATGGGCTTTTGGTACTCTAGTTATATTCACATTAGCGTCAGGGTACAGCTGAAGCAGTTCTGTTGAGGGAGTCTAATGGAGACCTGACATCCACAGTGTGTACAAGAGACTTACTCTGCAGTCATTGAA
The DNA here is from genome assembly GCA_013400835.1 of Zapornia atra. Lineage (NCBI taxonomy): Eukaryota > Metazoa > Chordata > Aves > Gruiformes > Rallidae > Zapornia > Zapornia atra. The sequence goes on along the minus strand of VZTU01006200.1, from coordinate 32,126 downwards.
AAAAAAAAAGTCACTGAAGAATATCAGTTCAGGTGCAGCAGTATTTTGATTGTTTAGATCATATCACAAAGACTTCACATGTTCTTAGAAGCCACTGTTTCATTCTGAAGTAGTAGGAAGTGGCTCGCTCTAGAGCTTAAAATCAGACATGTATGTCAGTCATGATTGTATATGGAAGTTTTGCTGTTTATCAAAGATGCAAGCGAAATAGGCAAATTAAGAGAGGAAGTCCCTGACTAAGCACTGGATTTCCATCCCCCCAAAAGCTGACTTCATACAGCTTGTTTGATTTCTAACTAACTATCAAATGCAGCATGGATGGAAAAAACTCTCCTCACATTAGTATCCAGAAAAAGTTGATATAGTCCAATTAGTGCCAGCAACAGCCTGAATTGGCATTTCCTAGCTTGTTTTAACTAGACTCAAGTCATCTGCCAGAGTTAAGCTATTATCACACCTGATACCCATTAATCCATCTCCTTTGGTGCACTGTCACACAGTCAGAGCTCTACTGTATATTTAACAGGGAAGCTGCACGGCACCATAGCATTTCGCAGCACACAAGTTCTGAAGTCAGTTTGTCAGAACAATTCTAAAGTCAGTTTGTCTCAACTTTATCACGAGACTGAAAAAATGTTAATCTCCAGAGTGGTCAGTGTGTCATGGCACATTGTGTGCAATTGGAATTTCGTATCAAATAGCTGCCACTTTGCTCTACCCAGCGCTCTGGCCTGGGAGCATTTAAAGAAGTTCCCATAAACTGTTTGCAGTGACACTCAGAGGCTGCTTTTTAATCTATTATTTGCAGAGCTGCTAAAATCCATAGAGTAAAGAATATTGGGTTTTATACGCTGCTAATCTAGAAGCCACTGCTACTGAAAGTTTGATGTGCTTCCTGTAGCTACAGTTAAGATATTTATTGATAAACAATCTCTGTAAACCCCTGAAATCCCATCATTTTTCAAAGCACAATCTTACCACCCCATCTACCTTTGTTCTGCTTCTACAAAGCCAGAGGAGAACTTTGAATGTCTAACCTTCTACCACAGGTAGTTTGAGAAATTTGGAGTGCTTTGTAGTTGCTGCTTGCATGCTAGCTTTAAAACTTGCAAAAATTTCACAAGAGTTATTCCTACACTTTCTTACAAAACTATAAATTCCCTTACTGCAAATCACTTCCTCCTGACATGGCATATGACACTTCACAACTTCTGAAATAGAGTATTTGGAGGGAACAATTTACAGCAGACTGCAAAAGCAAGGCAGCAGTTAGGACTGGAGTTCAAGGAAGGTATTTCCAACAGCTGTGAGACTGAATCCCAGTGGCCTTGCTCACTAATGAAGGGAAGACGCTTATTTTGTACAGCACATTGGAGCCTTTTTTTGGAACCAGGCAGCTAACATTACTTTCTTTCCCGCACCTCACAAGACAGGTAATCAGTGTAGAACAACTGCTTTACAGCGCTTGCCAACTCAAATTGTACTTGTGTAGATGCATTTCAGTGACATCCTGTCCTGGCGAGCATATAGAGAACACCAAACCAGTAGGAGATGGAGTGGAGACATAAATAAGGTGAAGACACCAAGACTATGAAGCTGCAACGCTGATACAAGGAGAGTTGCTAAAAGTCAATTTCCATTCAAATAAGTTCCATACATTAAAATAAAATTGTGTATTTCATGTTACCCACACCAGCTGGTCTCCAAAGGGTAGCACACTTGACTTGTTAAACCAGCTTTATTTCCAAATACTTGAGTCAGTATTACATGAAGGGCAAGAATTTAGTCAATACTTTCCTCAAAATATAAGTTGATGACTTCTTGTTTGTTTTACAATCTGACCCAAAAGTTAGTTATGTTGTGCAGTAAATACTATTTTTCCTTATGTCTGCTGTATTGCATGTAAGACATAAGGCATCATTTCCCTTTAAGCTAGCTTCCCCCCACCCATTTGACATATATCATCCATCCTTTATTCTCAGAGTGCTAGGGAAGTAATACTGTTATCTTGTAGAAAGCATAAATCTTCTGAGCAACTACTAGGTATGATATTCACCTTATCTATTTGAAAAGACGGCTGAAGCTCCAATCTATTCCATAGTGATCAGCACTAAGTGCATTTCCATTATTTACAGAAATTAAAACCACCTGTAAGGTCAACACAGCAAACTTTTTTAAGCATGTACTAGATCAGGTGGTCTTCCAAGATCAGAACTTAAACCTCATTTCTTGTAGAACACCTAGAAGAGTCTATGGAGAAATTCTAAGCTTATTTCCAAGACATTTTAACACTTAGTTAAATTCTACTATTTAACTGAAAATTAACTCAACAGTCCTGTCTTGCATAATCAAAATCACCATCCTGAACTACCTTACAATACCAGCTTCAAGACAATAACGTTTTCCATATGCTTATGGAACTCCATCAGCACAGTCTTTAAGAAGTTTAGCTCAAGATCACATACACAGTACTTTGTGCTAATATAGGACATAGTGCTAAAGCATACCAATATGAACGATTCCATACGCCACTGGTAAGAGGAAGAAACTGCTTTACCAGCAAAACTAGTAACTGTACCTTGTTTGTACAGCATTTCATAAGCAAAATAAACAGAAGAATTTTTTTCTAAAAAGCACACTGACATGCAGGGTCTGTATACAGAGATACCTGAAGCGTGGAGAGACACCAAGAAACAAGCTTAACATGTTAAGCCCTTATTTGGATGCTTTGCTGTACAGCAAGTCATTCTCAACTGAAAGCTCATAACTCTAGTTCAGCTGTTCCAGAGGAGTCAAGAAAGAACACCCACACAAGATTTCCCACAGAGAAGTAGCTTCTAGAAGGAAACCTACAATACACCTTCATTTATGCTTCTTGCCTCTACTGCTTCTAAGTCAGTGTGCTAAACCTTTCAATGTGAGCAGGCCTTCCACTTTCCCGTCCCCGACCTTTTTCTGCTAGACTTGCATGTTTTCAGCCAATAGCATCCTTAAGTAATTTTTCCTCATACAAGATTTATGCTTAGATGTGTTCTAGCAGGCAGCATTCGGAAATCAGTCACAGGTCTCCCAATTTTTTCCATCCGTCTGGATTTAATCACATAAAAGATTCTCCAACCCTGACCGGGTGTTTTCTGGCCTGTCTCTGCTATTACCAGAATGACAGTGCTCCCATCTCCATACAAAAGAAGCTGCTGCTGGAACCTCCATCACCATATAAACTAGGAAATAACCTCAGATCATTGAACAATTTCCAAAAGTACGAGCTCCAAGTTCTGCATCCATTTCTGATGCAGTTATTTATGTGTACATTTTTGACTCTTCCTCATTATACTTATTAGGTATCTTTATAACAGTGAGAAAAAAACCACATTGTTGGGGACAGGCTATGCCTAGATTCTCTCACCTCTACTCCACACTCACTTTGTGTAGAGCGTATTTAGAATAGCAAAGTGCAATTGTTCCCCTTCCACTTGGCCAATTTTGCAGCCACTCTCTTCTAGTTAAAGCAGTATTTCAGTTTTAATAAACACATTTACAAAGAAATTCTAATAAAATCCTGGAAGAAGGGTGCTATTACACTAAAGGCAATGAAGAAATGCTCAGCCAAAGCTTTAGAAACAAAAAATTTGCCTACAAGTTGCCATTAGTGACATTCTTCAGGAGAAGCCAGGCTCAAGTGGTCATCTAACTTTTGCCACCACTGCCCTCCAAAGAGTTGCTTGCATGTTCCTGCAGACTGACATTACTAACAGTGGCAGCCAGTGTGATGATAAAGCAGCAGCTAACGCTACTTGGCTGCTGAGCAAGAGATCTTAGAGCAGATCAAAAGTTTTTATGATACGGAAAGTCCTGAAAGCATTCTTTCAGCGATTTGACTTTCATCAATATGCCATATTCACCTCCTACACTATGCTGCGGTCATTGCAGCACACTCACTAGAACAGCATGCTTGTCAAGTGAGGATCTCTAGTGTATGGAAACAGACTTTAAAGCACTTCCCTATCATTAAGATTCCTTTGTTTTGTATCTCTTTACCACAATGACTCATTCCTCTCTCCTATTTATTTCGCCAATTATTTATGTCCTTTGATCAAGGGGATTAATCTGGTTCTAACACTTTCAGAAGTTATCCAGGAAGAGAGATTGATCATAAATCCACATGTCAAGATAAAAAAAAGCAAGAGTAATGCCTCAGGGCAACTAATGTTTAGAAGTTTTGCTCCTGTATGAACATGCACGTAATCTATTTGGCTTCTTCCAGAATACTTCATGCTGTAACCAAGATAATTTGGCAGTGACTGCTCAGTCTTACTCCCAAGCTTTTTCAACTCCATTATTCCAGAAGCTACAACCTGTGTCTAAAAACTGAAATGCTCGAGTATTTCTGGAATACTAAAGTCTAGGCACAACAGTACCCGTCTTTCCCCTTCACTATTTCATACACACACCTCTCCCCACTGATTCTGCTGCAGGAATTTTTATTACTTTGTACCTTACAACAATAAGGCTATACGAGGACAAAGCACAGGCAGCATAATACTGTCAGGATCTTTTTGACAGAATTACCTAATCACTAAAAAACCCTCAACTAGCACAAGAAGTTAAAGTCACTCAGAAACCCAGTACAACGTAATACACAGAACAACATTCATCATTTTGAGTAAAATCACATCAGAAGCCACCACAGTGCCTGCGTTATAATATTTAGCTAATGACTAAACTACATGGTTAGTTCTTATCATTGATGCAGGAATAGAACCTTAGATTGCAGCACCCAGCTCTTTGAGGACAGCTTTTTATGGTGAACTGTTAAGTACAACCTTTGATCTAGTGAAAAATGACATGCCTTACTATGCTTAAGGGTTAGACTAATTCAGAAGCCTTTTTAAATGCATCAAAATCAAGTCAGAATGCCAACACCACATTGCTTGCAGGGAAGTCACATGTAGCATTACTTACCATAAGATTTAGATCCTTTCAAGAGATCTAAGGCTGTTTGTCTACACACACCAGCAAACAAAATTATCTACATGAGCTGTTGAAAGCCAAAAGGCAGCGAGGCTGACGTGTTAAAAAGGAATGACTATCACATGCTCAGATACTTTGTTACACACTTCAATAAAGTGCTTTAGGGAGTATTCACTATGACTACATATAAGCCATCTTCCACCTGGTTCTCTAATAATTTCTGTATAAAGCTGTTAACATCCTCAGGTACTTAGAAGTGTTCACGACTACGGACAGCTGCAGAACACATTCCCAAGTCAAGGATGCTAGCAGTTTTAAGACCATGAAACAACACTTATGAATACTAAAATCCTCTTCATTTCAACGATTAAAGCTTAACCAAGATGTCGAGTTCTCTAGCAGTCTGAACTGTTAGAGTTACACTGCCTAAGCACAGCCCAATCAAAACAATCACAAAGGCTAAGATTACTTCTCTTCTTGGCCTTGGTTTTCAACTAGGGAAGGAACTCCTGCCCCTTGGAAACAGAATAGCCTAGCTAGCAGATTTGACATAATAGATCGGAGTGCAAATTGAAAAAGAAAACCAATATAGTTGTATTTTCCTTTGTCATTTTGGCTAGAAAAAGGCTAGTCAGGAGTTTCATACATAAGTACATCACACTAAAATAGGAAAAATATTTCAGTGACAGGAAAAATTGTAATTCTTCAATCTATCAGCAGTATTAACACAAGCATCCAAGGATTTGTCAGCAGCTCTTAACTCTGTCTTCATCTAGCAGAGTCCAAGATACACTAAGTGCAATAACCAAGAGTGAAAAATACCATCTGCTAGATATTGAATTTAATACCTGCATGTATTGATAGGATTTCCCATAGTCTAAATAGGTTCTATCCAAACTTTGCCACAAGCTTCAGCTAAATTCCTGCCTAGCCTGTTGAAACAGATTGCTTTGGCAAATCACACAGCCTACCCCAGCCTCAGAAACCCAGGGCTGAGAAGAAGTTAAACACAAGCATGGCAGCTCGCCAAGTCCCAGGATCCTGATAGTCTCCTTTCTTTTGTCTTTGGAACCCCAGACTTGCTAAAATACATCCAGAGCACTGTAGCAGCTTGTACCAATAGATTCTTGCTAATTGATTCATGGAAGTTAAAACTGATCTTTAAAAGGAACACATCATAAGAGAAAGCTTGCCAGCATTTTACTTGCACTCCAAAACAGCAATTGGAAAATATTTTAGTTTACCCTACAGGCCAGCAGCACAGAGACCTATGGCATGTTTCAGCATATGGCAGCAAGAAGCAGGCTTTTTAGTTAGAGGAGCCATATTTGAAATGTTTTAAGATAATCTTCAGAGCAGACAGGCCAGTAGCTGTTGTACAGCTGGTCTGTCACAGGGTTACAGCAGCCACATGTTACGCTTCCTCTTTCCTGAGCTTCTACTTCATAAAGCGTAAAGTCCACAGAAATGGTAACTACCGGTTGTTAACCTAGTGTCTTCCTGTAGCACAAGTTCAAACACCAGGATTTGAAGTAAAGGCTACTTTTCCATACCCAAGGAGATATTCTGAATGTGGTGGGAAAGGATGAAGAGAGCTTCAGGTTAACACCTGGCCTGCACACAAAGCTAGAAACAAAATACCAACTGGAGATGATCAAGGAGTCAAGGGGACAGATTTCTTATAAGACCACAACAGAACAGTGTTTCTTCTCTAGCATTTAACACTGCAGCATAAGCAAAGTTAACCATGTTAGGTATATGCTGGAGTCTACAACAGAGGTGTTACAGAACAGTTCTGAACTATATGTAGAAGAAGAATGACGTGTAGTTTGCACAAGTGAACAGGTCTTTCTACTTCTTTGTGCTCAAAGTACCTTTTTGTTACACAAACCCATGATCTGAACACCTAAGCAAGCGTAAAACAAGTCCTATTCCTTCACTTCATGTTGCAGGGACACAAGATACTTTTCAATTATATAGGTGACTCCAAAGACAGTTTGGGCACGTTGCCTTAGTACAGAGCAATTCTAGCTGAGTTACCTTCACCCAGTTAGACATGCTTACTAAACACAGCTGGAAAAAAATACTTATTTCCTCTAGAAGTGCTACAGAGCCATGAATGAGTTTAAGTAGTAATCATAAACAAGGCCAGAAGAGCCTAGCAGGAACCTTCCTAGAACCCTGGAACCAGCGAGCAGGGAAAAGCAGTTTTTTGAGGACTGCTGTAAAACTCTGGGCCACGTCAGGAGCCCCACAACATCAGCTAAGAGGAACACACACAGCTCAAGTCAGAAACCTCACTTCTTCATCAAGAACTCCCACTAACTATGCCCAAACGCAGACAAGTGGGGTTGCAAGCAATAGGGGGAAGGAAAAAAAACAAGAAGACAGGCTTCACTGTCAAAATATGCTTTCCTCCGCAGAGGCCGGGCACCGGGAGCCCAGACAGCTGGGTTTAAGGGCCTCTGCCCTCTCGGAGCTCGCCCTGCTGAGCGACTCCCGCCCCGGCCCTTACCTGCAATATCCCAGAGCTGCAGCCGCACCAGGGTCTTGCTGTCCCAGTTGATGACTTTGAGAGCGAAATCCACCCCGATAGTGGCCCGGTAGTGCTGGGAGAAGAGCTGGTGCACGTACCGCTTGATAATGCTGGTTTTACCCACGCCCAGCTCCCCGATCACCAGCACCTTGAAGAGATGCTCCCGACACTCCGGCACGCCGGAGCCTGCTCCTTCCCCGCCGGCCATCCTCGGCCCTCCCGCGGAGCGCAGCGCAGCGCTGCGGGGCC
>VZTU01006200.1:0-24344 GCA_013400835.1 Zapornia atra | reverse complement strand
GGGCCCCCCCGCCTCTAAACTTTCCCAGCCGGCAACTTTCCTCCAACTTTCCCCTGCTGACTCCCCACTGGACCGGCCCACACCGCGGGGGAGGCGAGCGGGGGAAGACGGAGGGAGGGAAGGAGGTAGGAAAGACGTGAGGGAGGGAATACAACTCCACAACCACCTGACTGCAGTCACAGGACGCGGAAACTCCGCGCCCTTATAAAAGCCCAGGGGAGGGCGGTGAAGAAGGGGCAGGGGGAGGGACCAGGCCCGCCCCGCCGCTCCGGGATACCAGGGGTGGGAGGGGATGGCGGGATGGGGTCTCTGAGTATTCCTCACAGCTCCCTCGGCTCCTCACCCGGCTGGGATGGGCTGCCCGTGGGGCGGGAGGCCGACACCCCGCCCCGTTCTCCCCGGCCGCTCCCCGGGGCCCCAGCCGTGCCCCGGGGAGCGGCCGGGAAGAGCGGATCACCCTTTCTGTGGATGACACTCGAGTTTTCACCCCTTTGTTCTGCAAAGCACGTTAGGGCAAAGTGTTTCATGGGACGAGGAGCGCTTTCTCTCGGTGTCTGCTGGTGGCAGTGCCCGGTAACCCACGCTCGCACCCACGGTCGTCCCTCCACTGCTCGGCCTGCCGTCTCCCTGCAGTAAAGCCTGGGGCTGCACAGCAGAGAAGGGTGGTGCGGAGCTCACCCTGGCCAAATAGGCCAAGGGCGGAGGTAAGAGCAGTGACGTAGAGAAGGCCATCACACGTAAAAGGCTCAGGTAACAGTGGTTGAAATCACTTCTTCATCTGCTGGATACCCATCCAAGGCCTACGCCGAACTCTGTTTCCCTTCTGCTCCTAACGTAGCCCAGTAAAACGTATCCCTCTGTGGTTGTTTTCAGGAATAATCAGACAAAGGAGTAAATAAACAGGCATGTTGTTAGAACTCAACATAAAACAAGTTTCCTGTCCCTAGGATCATGTGCGCAGACTGTGCCAGGACAAAAAAAACCCAAAACCACATCTTTGCTAACATGTTCTCCAAATGAAACACCCAGCTCCAGGCATCAGTCCTGGCAGAGAGAGAATGAAGCTGTGCGGCTGAGCAGTACAGGCTTATTCCTGTAGCATTTAGATGTCATGTACTCACCTTAACACAGTGTTTTTGTGCCAGAGAGCAGCCAGGTCTGGTCTGAAAGGGAGTCTCTAGGCAGTGTGCATGCACACAAGCTAGGAGCCCAAGTGAAGATCAGATTAGGAATGACAGGGTGGCTGTAAGAAGAAACAAAGCAGTTAAAGTATCTGGTAACTGATCTAGCAAACAATCACCAGTTGGCCCTCATTTTATTACAGTTTATTGTATATATTAATTCATTTGCTGTGCTTTTAATTAGTGGGCTGAGTAAAACAATCCAGACTTTCTCAGTTGACTTGAAGCATGCTTACTTCCATGAGGGTGAAGAGAATGGCTGTCTGGCAAAATGACACAAAAAAGAAGCTAAACTTCTTCGAGAAAAACTGTATTTAGCAATTTGGAGTTTAATTTATTAACTTAAACTGTCATGCTATATTAATTTTCACACAATTGCTTAATATAGTATTTAGTTTTCAGCAGAAGTAATAACATCAGAATATAAACTAAGACCATTGCTCAAAAATTAGAATTAATTTGGGGTTTTGATGGAGGGGGTTGACACGGGGTAGCACAGCTTCTCCGGCACAATGTGAGATAAACCAGAAACTTTGCCATTAGTTGGGAGTCCAAAGATTAATATGAGACACCTTATTTCAGGTACACATACTTTGACCACTATTGGTTCTGGTAAACCTCTTGGGCTGTAATGAGACTGATATAACTGGGCAGCCTGGTCTAGTGGAGTGTGTCCCTGCCCACGAGGATGGGGGGTGGGACTAAATGATCTTTAAGCTCCCTTCCAACCCAAACCAGTCTATGATCCTATGTAAGTCTGTCTGCGTGCACAGTTACGGTCCATTCAGATGTGGGAATAGCCTGGCATGCACTGAAGATCTCCCCACCCCTCCCCAACAGGTGCCAAAATTTCCTCCTTCTTCCACATGGGACAGAAGTGGATTGTCACACGCGCACGTAAATATGTGGCTGGGGTCTCATATGGATGCAGAAGCCTCTTTCCTCAGCCTTTGATGTAGTCTTTGTGTCCTCATTCAATAACTGTCAGATGGTGACTATAGCACTTTCCTACCTTACGGGGGGAGTTATGTCAGTTGATTACCAGGCACATTATGCTATTATGTGGCAGAGGGTGGAATACTTGTTCTAACTGCAGGCTTCTCATAATGCTAGATAAATTGTTTTTCTTTGCATAGTTGGAGTAGAAAATTTAATAATTTCCTACCATTTGTTAGGCCTGCCTACTACCTTCTTTGTCTTACATGCCATAAAAATCCATTACTCCCATTACTTTCTTCATACCTCCTCCTCATTTTGTAAGAGAACATAGATCATATAGGATAACTAAGTGAGCAACTGTACTATTGTTAGTAAACTGAATACGAGTATTTCAATATACTTGAAAATTGGTAGCAACAGTACAAAAGAAGCTTGTAGGTTAATTTTTTTCCTCACATACTGATTTTGAGCAATTAGAACTAACACTGAAAACAAAGAAGTGTATCAAAGTCATGATCTGTTCACAGAAGAGTCGGTAACAGAAACAAGGGCAAAATGTGACTAATAATTTTCCACGATTAATAGTTTGATCAGTTCTAATTACATTACAGCATGCCAAACGTATAGCAGTGGATCTTGCTTTAACTAATAATTTGCCTTAATTTCATTATTATTCATTTCATTCAAGTTGGCTGATATCTGCGTGGAGCAGCTTGGCAAAATTCAGTCATTTGCAGTCTTGTTATTACTGTTCTGTCTCTCTGTGGTGCAGTATAATCAACCATGCACGAGGTTGTAGAATAAAATGCAATTGCCATCCGCCAAGCACAGGGTAGATAATCTTCATTCTGTGATCTAAATTTTGGTGTCCCTTGATCTTTTGCATGTAATTGTAATTTTTAAGTGACACCCCTTTACTGACTGAATGTCAGCAAAAATCCTCTGTTGAAAAAGGGTTGCTGGCATCCTGGTACAATAACTGGGATTTCATTATTATATTTCACCTCCAGTTGCCTACACTGGGAGACCAGGAAAGAGTTGTTACTGTGCCATTTTAACTGGCTTATCTGGTTGGTTTCCTTTTAATAAGATGCCTGCTTCAGATTTCAAATAGCAATTGTAAAAGGTTTTGGGATTTGTTGTGTTTTGTTTTTCTTTCTCTGCACTGGAGATATGAGGAATGAGGAAGAGAAAATGTAAATCTTACAAAACAAGCTTTTGGTATCCTCTCAACCTGAAGGCTGGAGGCTGGTCTGAATAAAAATTAACTGCTTTTTTTTGTTTTGTTTTTTTTTTTACAGTTGCTGTTTGCTGGAACTAGCCTACCCATACCCTAGGGGCCTTTGCTAAATTATCAGTTTATCCACATGTCAGAGCATTGGCTTCCGACAGCAGCTGAGATGGAGGAGCTGGCTGCTCACTGGAAATGCTTTAGAACATTTAATAGCCTAATGATCATCACACGATGAATACCAAAGGGCTGGTGAAATAGCTCTGCTTGTAAGATGACATTGTAGCTTGTTTGTTTTTTTCCTGATCTTTAATGTCTTTTTATATCTCTCTTCCTTCAAGACTGCTTCTTCTAATCTTTCCCATGTTAGTCTCTCCTCTACTTCCTCTACAACACTCTTTTGCCTTATCTGCTTTCTATTTTCATCAGACCAACTGTTATTCTTTAATAGCTTCCAGTCTTTTCAGGGTTTGTTGGTTTTTTTTTCCCTCCCTATATTTATTTCATTTTCGCTTGAACTTTCTTCTTAACCTGACTTCAGTCAAGGCCTTTCATTTTTATTGTTTTTTTTCCATGATTTCTCCCTTTCACACTCACCTTCCTGTTCTGAGACTTTTCTTCTCTGAAGTGAGTGATGGAATCTTCATGTTTCTTCTTGTCAGCCTGTGGTGAGGAAGGGAGAGCAGCAGATTCAGCCAGTCGGTCAGACCAGGAAAGCTGCAGGAGGCACGACATTGCCTGGAGCAGAGGGATGTTTACTCCCCTGCTGTAGAAGCATTAGGAAAGAAATTCATAGCTGAAGGGGTGGTGTGAGTGGCTGGAAAAGTGGAAGGAGTATGTCACATGGAAGATTCATCCGTGTAGAAAGAAGTACAGTACTGCTTGGTCTCTGTGACTGAGCAGATTTGCATCCCATGTTGCCTGTCTCCGTGTGCTCCTCTGATCAGGTGAAGGGTTGACAGGACACTTTCCCTGCTCTGTGTAGCATTTCCCAACAGCCAAGGGGAAAAAAAGAATAATCTGTGTCATAAAAGAGCATTGTTATAACGGACAGACTGTACTGCCTGGAGCAGCGTAGGTGACAGAATGCTTTCTTTTAACAGTGGCTTTCTAGAGAAATGGCCTGAAGTACTGCTTTTAGTGGTAGCAACATACAAACAGCAGAGGCCAAGGTATGCCTGCAAGGCCTGGGGTCTGTTGGAAAAATACCACCACAGTCAAGTAAAACACTGGAAGTCAAAGCTCATGCACGGGAGGACTGAATTTATGTTACATCAAACATACAAGTTTACGATCAACAAATGCATGCTTAGTTTTTGCCTGCTGAAAATATTCTCCTTCAGCTATCTGAGAGCACCAGGGAACATAATAAAGCTAAGATTATGTGCTAGTATTAACCTGTCTGGAGCTTCACTTCCTACATGGCAGTATGATATACTGTTGCTTCCTGACCACAAATTTAACTGTATCATGTGGACTTGAAACTCGTAATATGCACACTGACTGCACATAGGACAACTCTACTATACTAGAAAATTGTGGTTATAGAAATAGAGCTACTGTCCTGTGTCAGTTGTAAAACGTATGTTGGATGCCTTCAGATAGGCCACAGATAATAAAACTATTATTAGACAATCAAAAAAATAAGTTGGAAAATCTAGAAATATAAATCTTAAGGTTTTGTTGAAACCCATAATATAATGGTCTATACAATGAAGTAATAGGGGAATGCTTTTGTCTGGAAGAAGAAGAGAAACCAGCCATGAGGAAGTCCCACCAAACAGTGACATCTGCCAGTGTTTGACAAACATCGGAGAGAACCCTCATGACCAGAGGCAGAGGCCTCTCACATGAGGCCAGATGGTCTTGCACAGAAGACAGGATATCCTCCCTCAGACTAACTCATGTGTAATCAATGCAAATGAATAGTGCGGAGCTTGGACTGCTGTCTTTACGTGACTATCAAGCTTACTTGTTCCACACTTACAGGCTTCCTGATAAGCAAATTCTGGGCTATGTTTCTTTTGCCATTAATTCTGCTCTTTAAAGAAGCCTTCTGAGCCTTTGCAGGAATGAGGATGTGAGTGGACAGGACACTGATGCAGCTGAGAGACATTCTGGTCCTCTGGCTGTGTCTGCAACACATGATGTGAGGGCAGGTGGTAGTGAAGTTGCTGAAGATCCACAGAACTCTTCCTTGCCTTCTTTTCGTAAATTTACATCTGGGTAGACAACAGATGGAAACAGCTTTTGAATGCTCTCCACTGCAAATACTTATTCTTGCCTCTTTGCATATGAGAATGGTAAATCCCTTACCTTCATTATCAGCACTCTGAAGAATATAGTAGTTCAGTACTCCAATATTGGACCAGTGCAATGTTCCCCAGGAGCACCATTGGCATGCAGATTTTTGGCAAAATAGGAGTATCATTGTGGTAGAGTATCATTGTGGGTCTGAAGACTGAGGGCCAGGAGGGAGGGCAGCAATTGCCCAGGTTCAGGGTACCAAGACAGAATTGCTTTTGAAATACTGTGGTGTTACTGTAAACTCTCTTTCCTTACTAGCTCTTCACTACAGTTTGTACGGGAATCTTATTTGCCATAGTTCCAGCATGCACTAGTCACACTCCCCCCTCACCCCGCTTCTCCTTAGAACTCCCAAGCCCTGAGCAAAGAATGGAACATGAGTTCCTCCACACAAGGGCCTCACTTTCCATCCACAGTGCCTCCACCTCATCTCTTCCACAAAGACAGGTCCATTTTGATATCTTATCAACATAGAAGACTAGTCTGTGGCCTATCTGATAGTCACTAACCAATGGTACCTAGAGCCAAATTTCAAGGCAGTGAGCAGCTGAAGGTGTGGGTGAGAGATTTCCTCTACCAGCAGCTGGTAGCATCTCCAGCTGGGCATGGGAGGACACTGCAATAAGCACGAACCAGACACAAGCTGCCCTGTGTCTTTTAAACCAGTTCTGAAGCATCAGAAAGCACTAGAAACTCCCAATTATGTTTGTGTCGATGAGACAAAACAGTATTTTGTGTCATTCTTATCGTTCTTAGCTTATCTTGGTTGATGAGTGTAACTTTCCTGTACCATATGGAACAGTATCTGCAGCTACAGAAGCATGACTGAAGTAAGATGTGACTTGGAAACATAGATATCAAATTACATAGATACTTAGAGTGACAAGAGTGAGAACTGGACACTACTGTCAAGAAAATACACATTGATCCACATGTTTAATTTTAATTACTTAAAATTAAATTAATTCATAACAATAATTTAAAGCAGCAGCATTTGTTGTATACTAAACATAGACTAAAAGTAGAAAAGAAATCAAACCAAAAAGTCTTCTGTGACCTTCTTGAAACTATGTAATACCAAGTCCCCATTCTGCTTACACATCTAAGCAAGTGTGGAACTTCAGATACCATGAGTCATCCCATCCACCCCACTTTCTAGATGTTATTCACGTGTATGAGCTTTGTCGCATAGAGCCAGCTGCTTACTTTCTGTGGTGGGACACCAGACCAGCAAATACAGCTAATATGGATGCAAATGTAAATAGAAATCATGTTTATTCACTCATCACAGCTCCAGCTGGACAGGTAGATGCTTTCCACTTAATTTTTCCTGCAGTTTCACATCTATGACAGAGATGAAGATGTCCTTTCCTTTCTCTATTCCTATTGAAAAAGGCAAGCTTCGCTGACGGAGATTTTAAATTAAACTAACCATATTATTGTACTTTGTGTTTGACTCAGTGCTATTCAGCGCCTTAAACAGACCATGAGCAGATGTAATGGAACAGGTCATATTATGAATGAAGTAAATGACAGTTTCAGCCTAATTTATGTGGAGATGATAATGGAATTTAAGTTGTAACTATATGTCTCTTTTTACAACTGATTTTAACTGCTAGTTGCTAAAATTGTTTGAAGTGAGGTGTCTAAGAGGCCCCTGACAAATTTTAGCAGTTTTTAATGGGTATGTAAAGTTTGATTTGTGCTACCTCTGTGTCAGTTTTCAAGATCCTGCTGCCAAGCACAGGAGTTCAAACATCTCTGGGCGAGAGAAAGGCTTTTTTTTTTTTTTTCTTCTTGATTTGGGACATATTTGTATTTTTTTTTCCTCTAATTTATTATTGAGAAATGGTTGAACAGGTCTTGCTGACAAGTTCTAATGGTTTTCAGCCCGAGGCAGACACCTGGCATGGGCAAGGTTTGCTTAAGTTTCAAGCAAGTCAAAGAACAAAAAGATTCCAGCCTTCACCCGGGGGAAAGCTATTAGCTCCCTCTGTCATACGGCATTCTCTTATCCTCACTGCTCCTCAGTTCTGCAGGTATTTGGATAATGGTCTTAGAGGAGTGGCAACCCTCTGAATCATAATAAAACAAACAAAAATGTCCTATCTTTTTCTGTAAGGGCATATTCTCTCCATCTCAATGGCCTATCTGGTGTTCTCACTTCTTTAAAGACCTTCAGGCTTGATGGAGCTACATATGCAAAATGTAGTTGGGTAATCATACTGGCTTTTTTTTTTCCAGTCATCATTATTTTTTAAGACAAAGTGTGGAAATAGTGTACTTTGAATACAAATACAGTGTGTGACTACCATGACTGGGTGAGAAGGAAGCTAAGTTTAATTCCTAAATCGTTTTACCTGTATTTGCAGACAAAAGTCTTCAGGTTCACCATTCACTGAGATAAGCATCTCTTTTTCCCTTTCCCTTCTCATTTGTGCAGGATTAGAGTGTCCTTGAAGATGTTTCCTTTCTTGATCGTGTACTCCATCACAGTGCCCCAGTTCTCAACCGGCCCCCAGTCGCATGTGCCTGGCTTGCCAGCTCCTTCCTGAGCAGCAGCACTGCTCGCTCTGTCCATGGAAAGCTGGCAGCCAGGAAGGAGGGCCGAGTGCTTTGCCAGCTGGCTGATCAGCTGAGGAGCAAAGACAATAGCTTATCTATCCTTGCTCTGGTCCTCTCCCAAGACGTTCTTGTCTTTCTTACTGGCAGGGCACTTGGGTCAGTGCCAATTTTTATCACTGTACTGCTGATCTGTGTAATTTAGCTCCTTTTTCCTGTAGGTATTTGTCATTTTCCCATAATTATACTTTTATTTGTGGGGGTTGTCTAAAATACTGCTGCCTATTGTCTGTATCATTAGAAACAGACGGTTAAACATAAATGACTGTCAGCTCAGTCTACCTAAGCTGTACCATTTTTCCCTCAACCTCTAGTTATTCTACAGAGGTTTCATTGTCCCACATCTCTCAACTGTCTGAACATAGAAAAGAAAATTAAGAACTTGCCCCAGGCAGAAGTCCTGGCAACTGAGTATCTGTTGTCCTGTTTTTGGCTGGGATAGTTACTTCTCTTCCTAGCAGCTGGTATAAGGCTATGTTTGGGATTTAGGATGAGAACAATGTTGCTAACACATGGGTGTTTTCAGCTGTTGGGGAGTCATCAAGTACTTCGCAGCTTCTCACACCACCAAGGAGGCTGGGAATGCCTAAGAAGCTGGGAGGGGACACAGCTGGGGGAGCTGACCCCCAACTGACCAAAGGGATATTCTACACCATATGACATCATGCTCCATAGAATGCATTAGGTTGGAAGCGACCTTTAAAAGTCATCTAGACCACCCCCCTGCAGTAAGCAGGGGCATCTTCACTAGATGAGGTTGCTCAGAGCCCCACCAAGCCTGGTCTTGAATCCAGGGGTAGGACCTCCACCACCTCTGCAGGAAACCTGTTCCAGTGCCTCACCACCCTCATAGTAAAGAGCTTCTTCCTAATGTCTAATCAAAACCTACCCTGCTGTAGTTTAATACCACTGCCTCTCATTCTATCACTACATGCCCTGGCAAGCACTGCCCTGCCTCCTCCTCCCCCCCAGCTTTCCTGTAGACCCCTTCAGGTACTAGAAAGCTGCAGTAGGGTCTCCCCTGAGCCCTCTCCTCTCCAGGCTGAACAAGCCCAACAATCTCAGCCTCTTCATAGGAGAGGTGCTCTGATCATCCTTGCGGCCCTCCTCTGGACCCTCTCCAAGAGGTCTATATCATTCCTGTGCTTATGCCTCCAGAGTTGGACACTCCAGTTGGGGTCTCACCAGAGCAGAAGGGGAAAATCACCTCTCAATCTGCTGACCATGCTTCTTGTGATGCAACCCAGGATGCAATTTGCTTTCTAGGCTATGAGCATATATTGTTGGTTCATATCCAGCTTTTCACTCATCAGTACCCACAAGTCCTTTTCCACAGGGCTCATATCATATATCATATCATATCATATCATCAACCAGCCTGTATTATTAGCAAGGATTGTCCCGACCCAAGTGCAAGACTTAGCTCTTGTCCTTGTTGAACTTCATGAGGTTTGCACAGATCCACCTCTCCAGCTTGTCCAAGTCCCTCTGGTTGACATCCTACCCGTCTGGTGAACTCACTGCACTAGTCAGCTTGGTGTCATCTGTGACCTTGCTGAGGGTGCTTTTGATGACACCTTCTGTATCACTATATATATATATACACACACGCTATCTATATCACTGATGAAGATATTTAACAACAGTTGTCCCAGTATAGATTCTTGAGGGACACTGCTCATCATGCTCTCCATCTGCACATCAAGCCAATGACCCCATGGATGTGACCATCTGGCCAATTTCTTATCCACTGGACAGTCCACCCATTAAATCCGTATTTCTTCAACTGTTGCAGGGGACCATGTCAAATGCTTTGCAGAAGTCCAGATAGATGACATCTATTGCATCTCCCTTGTCCATCAATGCAGTCACTCCATCGTAAAAAGCCAGTACATTGGTCAGGCACAACTTGCCCTTTGTGAAGCCATGCTGGCTGTCTCAAATCACCTCTCTGTCTTCCATGTGCCTCAATATAGTTTCAAGAAGGATCTGTTTCATGATCTTTCCAGGCACAGAGGTGAGGCTGACAGGTTAGTAATTCCCAGGGGCCTCCTTTCTACCCTTTTTAAAAATGGGTGTAATTTTTTCCTTCTTCCAGTCACCAGGGATTTCACCCGGCTGCCATGGCTTTTCAGATAACACAGAGAGTCACTTGGCAACTACATCAACCAACTCCCTCAGGAGTCTGGGATGCATCTCATCAGGTCCCATGAATGAACCTTGATTCACTTACAGTGCGAGGGACTTTTTTCCCCAGGTCCCCACCTTGCAGTCCTTCAACTCAAAAGATATGAGGAGAAAGGTTAGCAGTGAAGACCAAGGAAAAAAGTTGTTGATAACCTCAGCCTTATCTTTGTCCATTGTTACCAGCTTGTCAGCTTTGTTCATTTGGAAGGGGAAGGGAGGGCGGCGAAAGGTACGCTTTCTTTAACCTTCCTTTTCTGGTTGACAAATCTGTAGTAGCCTTCTTGTTATTCTTAGCATCGATTGCCAAGTTCAGATCCTCAGATCCAACTGTGTCCTGGTCTTCCTGACCTCATCCCTACATAACTGGACAGCATCCCTATACTTTTCCCAGGATACCTGATCCTGCTTGAACTGCCCGTACAGTTGTTTTTGTCTTTAAATTTGACCAGCAGGTCCCAGCCCAGACATGCTGGTCTCTTCCCTTCTTTCCTGATTTCTTACACCTGGGAATCAAGAGCTCTTGCACTCTATGGAAAGCATCCTTAAAGATCTGCCAGCTCTTCACCCTTGCCCCTGCGGACAGTTTCCCACAGGTCTCTGTTGACCAGCTCCTTGAAGCACTGGAAGTCTGCTTTCCAAAAATTCAGAGTCCTGATGACACTCCTTGGCTGGGGAACCCTTAGGACTCTGAACTCTACCAGTGTGTGATCACTGCAGCCCAGGCTGCCTTCAGTCTTGACATCCCTGATGAACTCACTTGCATTGGTGACTATCAGGTCCAGTACCACATCTCCTTTGGTAAATTTCCTGACTGAGGTAGTTCTCATTGAGGCACTCCAGAAACCTCCTGGATCGTCTACAGCTCACCACTTTGCTTTTCCAGGATGGTTGAATTTCCCCAGCAGGCCAAGAACCTTTGAACACGATGCCTCCTGTAGCTGTAGCGACTGCTTCATTGATAGCTTTCTCTTGATCAGGCAGCCTGTAGTAGACAACAACCACAAGGTTCCCCTTGCTGCCTTGTCTCTAATTCCTACCCATAAGCTTTCAACTTCCTCTTGACAATTCTTTACGGACATCTCTTCACACTCTATCCGTTCCTCAACATAAAGGGTAGCACCTCCACCCCTCCTTCCTCACCTGCCCCTTCTGAACAGCTTGTGGCCATTGATAGCCACACTCCAGGCATAGTATTCATCCCACCAAGTTTCAGGAACGGTCGCTAGATCACAGCTTTCCAGCAACGCAGTAGTATTCAAGTTCTCCTGTTTGTTGCCCACGCTGCATGCATTCTTGTAGAAGCACTTCAGATGGGCTGTTGGCCATGCCAACTTCTTACAGGAACATCCCTTGAGGTGCTTCACATGCATTACCCTGTTGACTCCAACTACCTCAGAAGCCCCTAGCTCACCTCTGTAAAACTTTGACTATGCTGTAGTGTTATGTCATCTTTCCCCCCATATATATAACTGGAGGATGGGCTGGGAAGCAGGGCAGCTTGGGAACTAGCTGAGCATTGGCTCCAGGTGGTGAGAATTTGTGGTGTGCATCACCTGTTTGGTATATTCTATTATCATTGTTATTGTTACTGTCATTATCTCTTTTTTCCTGTCCTATTAAACTGTCTTTATCTCAAACCAAGAGTTTTACCTTTTTCTTTTCGATTCTCCCTCACCCCTCACTGAGGGGGTGGAGTGAGCAGAAGTCTGTGGGGTTGTTTTAGCTGCCAGGCAGGTTAAATCACAACATCTCTGTTTAATACTTATGATATACTCTTCTAAAAGGTAGCTACAGGACTTTAAGAAAAAAATAATTGTAATGTTTCAAAAAGCCCAGGTTCTTTGGGTTTCTTTTGCTTGTTTGGTTTTTTAAATTGGTTAAGCTCCATAGCTAGTGACAGAGGTCAATCAATTAAATTAATAAGCCCCAATCCATATCTGATCAGGATTTCTTGGAAATCTTTTTCAAGCTGAATAACAATCTAGCTGAACATTAGGATGTCAATGTTTCTAATTCCAAGAGCAGCAATGAGCAAGGAAAAGGGCATCTGGTTAATTGTCTGCTATACATTTATACTAGAAATTAGTAATAGCTGATTATTATTTGCTGGTTTTCAACCTATTGCCTAGAGAGTACATAAAACTGCCCCTGGCTTACATATTTAGGTCATAGGATTGTTGTTCCAAATGGGCAACCTGGAATGCAATCACAACCTTTACCTTACTTTCCATCTCACCACAGTCACATGATTCATGTAGCAAATCTCTCTACTTCCAAATAGTTTGTTTAGTGAGCACAGTGTGTTTATGTCAGAGGTAATATTCTCAGGCTTTACATTTTACATAATTCACAAGCAATTAATGCAGCACAGACATTTCACAGTCTGGTCATGAAGGTTCCCTAGCACCCTGTGAACAAGTTTTTGATTTGCTCTAAGCTTTGCAACAGACATTTGTCTCTTGGCTTACTAGAGGACAGCAATCACTCTTGATTAGGGGACTGCAGTTGCTAAAATGGGATGAGGATCTTCTGCAGATGTGAGGTCAGCCATTACTGTGCGAACCAGCTCTCCATGTACAAGTATTTGAAGAGAGAGCATCCGGACAAAGCATTTGACTTCTTAATGGGATAAATTCTAGTTTCACAGCAGTCAGGTCAAATACTTGACAATTATCCTGAGAATGACTAATCAATTATGGTTGCTGTTTTTACAGGCTGACTTAACTCCTTTACTGTGAACTGCCAAGGTGAAAGACAGATCTGAATCCCATGGCTGTGTCCAGACAGAACGCAGCTCCTGGGAAAAGACTCGTGTGACCTGCTCAGGGTAGCAGTGTCAGTGGGCGCTGCAAAGAGTTACATCACCTTACTGCATGACACTATGCAACCAGCCCCCCTTGGCAGATGTAACTCTACAGAAGGAAGACGACTTTTGTCAGCTCCATATATGTTGTCTGTGTAGCTGGTGTAGCCACACTGGCAAGGAAGTTATTCATATATGCCAAGTGTCCACTCAGGGGCTTTACAGAAAAAAGCAAACCTGTTCACAATTCAAAAGCTTTGGTATTGCTTTTCTCATAAAGTCTGGGTGCATGAAACAATAAGGGCTGTCATGTCTGGTCACATATTCACAACGTATTGTTTGTATGCATCAAGCCATCTACTCTGATACACCTTCCCTACCTATGCATCAGTTCAGAGCAAGACAAGGTTGTTATTATTGTTATTTATAATATTGCTCCAGTTCTCCCTAGCATGCTGGCATCCATTACTTGTGGTATGACTTCACACAATGTAGATTAGTTACAGCAGACGGATCTCTGTAATGCAAGCATGAGATACTCGCCATGCCACTCCCAAGTGATAAGGGGTGTGCAAGACCAGCTCAGATGTGCTTCTGCCCTGCACATCTGGAGGGGAGCTTTGAGGAGCAGAGTCAGCAGCCTCCAGGTAGCCTCTAGGAATGAGGCAGGAGCTGCACTCAGCTTGGCATGGAACTCTGAGCTTCAGGAAGGCATTTCTCAAGTGGGGTTGAGCCACACAAAAATGAGAATCGAGGATCTAGATCATGACATCACCTTTGATCTTGGCAGTACTATCACTTAAACTTTGTGAATGAAATTGCATACTGCTCACTGTGAGAATAAATATTTGAACTTATTTTTAAATTTCTCCTGGACTCAGGGAATCCAACAAAAGCATTTTGTGAAGAGAATAAGGAGACAATGTCCCACAGGCACTTCAAAGAAAAGAGGGAGCTAAGACAGCACACAAAACAAGTACCAGATAAATGAAGCTGAGATTGTCTGAAAGAAGGGTGTCGTTGAAAGGATTCAAGGGAGAGACAGAGTGCAATCTAAACCTACGTTGTTGGTCCTTGCATAGAGCACTGAGCTAAATAAGCTTTGGATCATGCCCAAAGAGACAAAACGTGTACCGAGTCACCCTTATCAGAAGTTTTTACACAGTCATTTTGATCCATTTAGTGAATAAGGTCACCCAGCAATGTCCTTTCCATTTCTGGAGTTTATTTTGCAATGTACTGTGCATATCTTACTGTGAATGCACAAAATCTCTTTTAGTCTACAGATGCTCCGGAAATTGCAATGGACACCTTGAAGAACTGGGTCTTGGGTACAGTCACCAAATACAGCACTTCACAACCGAGATGTTATCAGTCCTATCCTTTCACACACAAATAGTGTTCAATAAGCTATGGTGACACAGCAAAGACTGAAGAACAGGTCCAAACAAAATACAGGAGCAGGACACGGCCCTGTGTTGCAACCACTGGATGATCACAAGAGTATTCAAGGCCAGGCAGCACTTGTGTATCTTTACGTATCCTGTGTAGATGCCTTCTGGTGCTTTTTAATGTTGCTGCTCTTATATTTGTAAGATGTTTACTGCTAAAACTTATAGGCATGAAAGGCATTAAGAAACTGGATTTATCATCACTGGAAAGAATATTAAAATTATTAAATACTAATATATTGCTCTGAGCACAAAGAAGTCATTTTAACATGGAAATATTCACATGCTGTTGTGATTTCTGTATCTCTTGACCAAGGGAATCACAGTTTAATAAAGTGAAGGCTCCATGCGGTTTAATGAAAACCAATATGACAAAATGTTAACTGCATTATGAAAATAAGGTCAATATAAAGTACTTTTAATCTGGAATGGCTGCCTCACAAGAGTAAAATTAACACTTCACTCAGTTTTAAAAATACTGGGAACCACTCTGAAAATACTTGATCTGGAGATCAAGTTTTATGTTCTCATCATTCATGTAATTATTAGAGAAGAGAAGGGCTGTTGGGTTCCACTTCAATGATGCTAAATGTATTCTTATATTAAGTCAAACAGCTCTTGGAGGACGGGCATTCCACTGTGCCAAGTGTGATCCCTCAGCACAGTGGCAGGCACTCTCTCCACCAAAGAGACAGGTAGAGAAAAAGGATTACAAAGGATCGTGGTTCTCCTTTGATAGAAAGCAAAGTGAATACCAGATGATGTTACTTACAGAAAGTAAGCTATTGGTGGAACAGTGGTAAACTGGATTTTCAATTCCCTTGCAGGTTGGATGAAATGAAAAATGTTTTCCAGAAAAATAACACTATCAAGAAGTTTAAAAAAAAAAAAAAAAGAGAAAAAGAGTACTCTGAACATTTGGGAAATTAAGTAGAAGGAAATTTAGGTAAAGGACCTTTATATCAGAAAGTCAAACCATTTAGAAGCAGCTCCTAACACCCACTCAGGGTGAGAGTCAGTGAGACACACTGCAACATCTGTGTGTCCCTAGCCTTTACCTCTTGGAAAAGCAGAAGCAGCTAGAATTACACTATAGACACCAAAAATACCACTGGCACTGCTCCTTTTAGCTGAAAATTCCTGCCTACTTACACAGAAGTGTATAAAAGTCTCTAAGTCTTGCTTCTGGCCTCACCTGCTTATGTGAGCATGTGATGAGGACAGAGCGAGGATGGCTGTGCTCCCCAGGAGGACAAAGCACGGCCCTGTAAATAATGCTGCCAGGTACCTGCCTCCGAGGTAGCAACCGCATTTACATGCTTAAATTCACACCATCACACCTGGCACAGGAGCTGACCGCGATTTAGTGTTCAGGTTGAAAACTACATCATGATGAGAAAGAACTGTTACAGGGCTGGGTGAAAACAGAGAGAGAAGAATAATTTTCAGCAAAATCCCCGATGAGGGCTGTGGTGAGCATTTCATCCAAGCACAAGGGAAAGGAGGAAGAAAGCAGTTTTCCCTCAACAGCAGTCTGGCAAGAGCATGCATAGCCTATCCACCGCTGATGGATGCTGCTGTTCTTTTGGCTGCGCCATCTCCTGTCCCTGCCACATGTGATGGATAATCTGTCACACTGGGCTTTGTTTCCTGCACCTGCCTCCCTCTTTTATCTGCAAAACCTCCTGAGTCCAGGAGCTTTGTATCAAGCTGGCTGTGATATTTTTTTTCCAGGACTTCAACCTCTTGGCAAACTTTGGGATATTCTAATGTCAACAGAGATAAATCAAAGTAGCAGTCTTCATAAATTAAAAGATTCACAGACCTGTAGGACAGTGAAGAGTATCAGCTAGCCTGGTCCCTATGTAGCACAGGTCATATCACCCATTCAGTACTGAGCCCAGAAACCAATTTTGACTGATTCAGAAAGTAATCTGCTTTGTCCTTGGCATCAGTTGATTCAGATGTGTGGAAGAGCACTGAGTTACATACCTCCACTAAAGGAAGAAGAAAGTTTAAAACCAGAGTGGACTGGAAAAATCAGAGTTTGGGTGAGCATAATCTATAGCACTTCCAGCTGTCTGTCTTTTTTTCCAGATGTCTGCCAATATATAGGTTGTTCTGGCACCCTTGAGCATGAAAATGTTGTCAAATTTAGACTATTATTCTGGATGAAAATTATGCAAATGAGATAAGGCATAGATAGTGCCTGAAACTAGGGCCAGTGCCTGAAAAGAGCAGGCTCTAAGCAAACCACCATCTGCACAGCCCAAAGAATAATACCACTCAAATGCTAATCTATGGATTGGTGTTGCTATCTGCTGTGGTTTCCAGCAATCTTTCATTGAATTTTTCACTGCAGCTGATACCTATTGTCGTGTATCCTCTAAAAAAGACCAATGACTGAGCAGAATTAAATTTAGGTTTTGTGCACGGCAGTAAAATACATGGCACTCAAGAGCATCATGTTCCCACCACCGTTCAAGTACTGTCCCATGCTCAGTCTAACGTAGAAACTTTTGTATTTGCTTTGTTTCCCAATCTCAAACTAACAAAACTCAAGGAATAAGGAGCTTCATCATATGGTCTGATCAGGTTTTTTTCTTACAAAGAAGGAATTAAGGAAGAGCCCCCAGTTCAACAATGTTTAATGAGAACTTTTGGGGGGTTAATAAAATAATATTTTTCAAACACTGGACACTGTAAATGAAATATTTTTCACATTTCTTCTTTTCCTCTGCACAGCAGTTTTCAACCATCTCAAATTTTCTGTCTTGCAAGGCTACAATTCATTCAATCTACTGCAATAGTAATCTGGAATGTATTTTGCTCTGCACACCTTTAAATACTGGTGTTGTGGCTTGCTTGGCATTTTTAAAACAGAGACAACATGAAATGTCTGGAATTATTTCTTGACATTACTGAGCAGGAGCCGATGCTTCAGTAACATTTTGGGGTTTTTTTTAGCAGGACATTGATTTCAATAAGATCTGAGTTTGTGCACCTTGTTAAGCTTCCTTTGGGGGTGCCTGTGCTGAGAGGCTTTAAGGAGAAAAACTGGTGAGACCTCCCTACGTATAAGGGGAAAGGGAGGAGGGGGGTTTCCTGGCATGTTTTTCGTTGCATGCCTCTGAGGAGTCTCTCAAGAAATTCCTGGGTGTTTGTCAGGGGCCAGCACAAGCCGGGAGCCATGCCCAAAGGCAATGCAAGTATGACTGCTCTGTGGTGAAGAGGAAGAGATTTTAGCCATAGGGATTCAAGCTGTGCCATGCCAGTGTGCTCCAGGGCCAGAGGTGAGGCCTGATTTATTTTGTTTAGCATCCCTGCAGCCACTGGGGCAGCAGGGTACAGTGGCACAGGCTGAGTTGTTAGGTGCAGAGGCCTGCACCCTGTCCCACCACGCAGAACGCGT
This sequence comes from Zapornia atra, assembly GCA_013400835.1. Taxonomy (NCBI): domain Eukaryota; kingdom Metazoa; phylum Chordata; class Aves; order Gruiformes; family Rallidae; genus Zapornia; species Zapornia atra. The sequence goes on along the minus strand of VZTU01006200.1, from coordinate 6,211 downwards.
TCGTGCACAGCGTGCTGCTGCCTGGTATTCATACCTAACGACCATGCCTGTCACTTGTGCTGCATGTTGCAGGCAGTCTGACTTAAGCCTCCATGCCCGGAACTTTGCAGACCTGCCCCACGTGATGGTTGTGGCGAATATAAAGTGAATCTGAAAGGGCATAAGGTACCACCTACCCTGGAAGCAAATTCCCTTGAATCCATCAACCTCGTGCACTTGAAGAAGCAAGATCTAACCCACATCATCTCTTCAACCTTGCCAACAGAGAGGCTTGTCAGGGAGGAGAGTGCCAGAACGCTGAGGTTTCTTCTCACCTGCAACAAGCTTCACCCTCACCCAAATTTTGGTATGAATATGAAAACTCACCTTCCAAATGCAAGAAGAAATTATTCTTTGGGGTAACATAAGTAATTATTCTTTGGGGTAAACATTAAGAACACAAACATAGTCAAACTCAGACTACGTGTTCCTCTAGTAGTGTTATGAAAGCAGTTTGTGTGCAAAAGAGCTAATGGTATTTTTTTTCTATAAAAAGGATTTTTTTGGGGGATTTATCACCCTGTGCTCTTTAAATCATGTTTTAAATTATTTCTGTGCCTGTGTATGGAATTAGCTTTCAAAGAATACCAATACCGTTAATAAAAATGGTAGTTCAAATGTTACTGTTAATTGTGTACTTTCATCTGCGACATTTGCATATTAATATTGCAATCTGTTGAACTGACATCAGAAGGACAAAAGCTTTTGACAGCTTTGATCAGCTTAGATTCAAACGATACTGTGTTTTCTTAACAATCCGATGAGATCTGTGTCTTTATCAATCCTTCTGTGAAATTATATTCTAGCTATCAGAAGCTGATTTGCAACTTATTCCTTTTATTTTCTTTTTTTTCCCCATTTTTAAAAAATCTGTACACCAAAACAGTGCAGTTGCTGAATTAAAAATTGAATGCTTGACTTGTCCAAATTACAGCACATAATTACAGCACACTCACCTTTAGTCACTAGAGCATTAACATCTAGAATGGTAAAATACTTTTATTTATTTCACTGAATGAGAATTTGAATTATTTAATCTACAGGACATCAATATTTTGAAAGTTCATTTTTCAGACTAAAAAGAGAATGTCAAATGTATTTCTTTCTACTCATTATGCAGTCTGTAGACAGGCCATGTAATATATGCCTCAGTATCTCACCATCAGGATCACATGGTAATTTGGAAATGCAATGAACAGTAGCTGGGGGTGGGGGCGAATTTCCAGCAGTTTTAAGCTAATCTCCAAAAAGCAATAAGATCATCCATCATTTTTGTAATAGCCTCATGTTCTGTCTAGACTGGCCATTTATCTTGCTCTCAACAGGTGTTCCAGCTAATACACTGTCAATACTGTCATTATAAATCCCAATTTCCAAATGTTTACAGAAAGATCATAAACATCTCGGAGTTTCTTACATCCCATAGATTTTATCTGAATTTTACCTTCCACAAAAATCCACACAGCCTCCCTGACCTCAGCACCTGCCATGCGATAATGTGTATTCTAACCTGGGCTGCTGTAAACCAGCATCCTGCCGCTGCAAGGGGTGAGAGAGACATAGGAGATGCCTCCTTTGCAGAAAATGTGGAGAAAGGAAGCTATGGCATAGCGGGAAGGTACACGTCTAGCTACGAGGTTTGGCCAGTGAAGGATAAAGCAAACTCAAAGCAATCATGCTACAGTTTTCATCGGGCAGACAGATGCAGATTAATAGCCAAACCACTCTAAAAGGAAACACTGCTATAGTTTCTTCATAGAAAATGATGATAGCTCCTCAGTACCGAGGAATATTAGGTAGGGACAATTTTAATTGTGCTGAAAATTCTTTTTCCTCAAGTTAATCAAGATGCACAGTTCTGTCCAACTTTACCCAGAGATACTTCCCTATACACAGTTGAATTCTGAATGAATGGATGAAATTTTACAACTGAACATTCAAATGGAGGAGCCAGTGGTCTGCTTGGCCTGTAGTCATGGAGCATTCTCTTGCTTACTTATTTTTTAAGTTATGGTGTGTCCTATGATGTTACAAAGTGATAAAGTATCATGATAATAATGTTATCATTTCATAAACTGCTGTCGGGGTTCCCTTAAAAGCTTTCTTTCACCACCCGAGGTTACAAAATAAACAAAACAGGAATCCCCCTTCTTTTTCTGTTTGTATATATTTTAATCACAGGCCTTGGCCTTCACCAAAAGAAACCCCATGCTAACTCACATTTTGGTTTTTTGCCTTCAGTCATTTGTCTGACCCTGACAGAATTCCTCCAGTAACCTTCCTGTGATGCTTAGCATAAAAAAATCTACCCCACTTAAGTATTTGGAGTAATTTTTACTATTTGGGAGGAAAAAACAAGCAGCTGAAGACCTCTTTGTGGGTGTTGAAGTGTCCACTGTCTTCTGACCAAATGTGCCTTCCAATGCATTGACCTAGCTGGGCTAGTTTTGACCAGCGACCTCTTTCACAGTAGTGACTGTGCTGCACAGGAGAGGAGAGGTCAAACCTCCATGCCTGGTTCAGGATCCTGAACTGAATATTCATAGCACACTCATCATATCTTCTGAATCTTATTGGCTACTAAAAATGTTCACCCACAGGAAGAATTATTCTTATATTGATCTTAAATATCACATGCTGAAATTCAACCCTTTTTCTTATTTCTTCTCGGTCATCCCATGGAAGACATTTAGCTAGTTAGCAGATTTCCTTCCTGCCTCATCATGACTTACAGGTGACTGAATGGCACGGAGTTTTAATGAAATATTTAATCAAGAGGAAAAAAGATTGCTTTGTCAGTTCCAGGTCACTCCCTCCCTCATTAAATCCATGTTCTCTCTCCTAGGTGCAGAAGACAGCCATTTAATAAACCACAAGTGGTGTGAAGTCAATGGGCATGGCCACCTGCCACTTGCCAAGCTGCTGGGCAGCTGCCCCTTCTGGCCAAAGGCCAACGTTGATTAGTTACCACAGTTACACTTGCTATTTAGCTTCTCAATTACCAAGAGAAGAACAGTATCCCTTTGCTAGACTTTTATGGCATTTGTTTCCTTTTTTGGGAAAATGGACGTTTTCAGAAGCATCACAGTAAAATGGCACTGGAACCTGGGTAATGGTAAAAGCAACAGCTGACTTCAGAACAAACTCAGCAAATCAATATTAATTAATAAATAAACCCAGAGCAAGTTTCCAGAATCATAGAATAGAACCACAGAATGGTTATGGCTGGAAAAGACCTTCAAGATCATTGAGTCCAACCATCTATCCAGCACTACTAGGTCCAACACTAGACCATGTCACCAAGTACAACATCTACTCTTCTTTTAAACACGTCCAGGGATGGTGACTCAACCACCTCCCTCAGCAGCCTGTTCCAATATCTAACACCCCTTTCAGTAGAGAAATTTTTCCTAATATCCAACCTAAACTTCCCCTGATGCAATTAGACCCTTTCCCCTTGTGCTGTCACTAGCTACCAGGGAGAAGAGACCAACCCTCACCTCACTACAATCACCTTTTAGGTAGTTGTAGAGAGCAATGAGGTCTCCCCTCAGTGTCCTTTTCTACCAGCTCCCTCAGCCTCATAAGACTTGTCTTCCAAACCCTTCACCGGCTTTGTAGCCCTTCTCTGGACATGCTCAAGCATCTCGAATTATTAAAAGCAAATAGCTGAAAAATTAGGCTTACCTGTGTTTGCAGCCTCCCTGTTAGTGTGGGAGAGAAGGTGGTGCAGGGAAGGTGTGTGGTGCCCTAACTGTGCAAAGCAGCTGTAAGTCTTGCTGGAGGAGATGGCTCCTGCGCTGTGGCTGTACGGAAGGAGCCGTGCTCAGAGCTTGGAGTTTTAGTCTCCCTCTGGCAAAGTTTCTGTGGACCTCAGACACAAGTGCAAAGCAACAGTAATGGAGGGATCACCATCTTGTCTGTGGTCTTCTTGGTTGTGCCACTTCAAATAATTTAATTTTAACTGAATAGGCTTTTAGACATATATTGAATGTCTTTACATGTGTCTGTGTATGTGTATACACAAGTATTTTTATCTTACTGGAGCCTTAATCCTTTGGCACTCAACTCTGAAGTGCTTTGGAGTGCAGCCAAGATAATTCTGAAATCTTTTTGAAGTTCATTTTTGTACTGTGAAAATACTTTTTTTTTTTCACCTCAGACTATCTTTTCCTTTTCTTTTTTTTTTTTCTTTTTCTTTCTTTTAAAGGATACTGTCAGCTTTGTCAGCCTTGCCTTACATATCACCAAGCATGCTTTGTGAACAACCCCCAAATGAAAAGGTCTGGTGTTCAACTGCAAGTGTGCACTGGCATCCTATGGAGAGGACATGTTCAAGAGCTCTCTAAGGATGACTGAGGTCTCTGTGCTTCACTGTGGGATAACAAAAGACTAATGACTTATTGAGGTTATGAGACCACACTATCTGATAAATGACATTTTTAAGAAGGCTACTGAAGGTGAGCGATTTACCTGTATATCCCACTGACCCTGTAGACCCAACTGTGATTAGATGCACCAGTCAAAATAAGTTAAAAAAAAAGACTGTTTTCTTTCTATCTTCCAATAAAAGAAAGCTCACTTATTGCACAGGAACTGTGAGTTCTGTATTAGCGGAATCAAAAAAAGTGCCAGGTGTCCTGTCTGTAGGATAAAAGTTTGATTTCAGGGAGACAAAAAGGAAGCAGCACCTAAGCAGAAGATACAAGCACACATTCTATTTCTGCATGATTACCCCCAGTACATCTTGCTGTGTTCTTGCTAATTGCATAAAATACATTTTTTTAACTTTAGACGTGTAAAAGGGGAGAGTTGAAATATTTCTAATTTGTTGAAAGGGTTAATTAAAATATTTAAAAATCCTGACTTTTTTGTCCCTTATTTCAAATAGGTTTCTAGAACCGTAAGGACATAGTCTAAGATAAACAGATTTCACAGAATTTATTCTTTTTTCTCCCTGTTTTTCTTCAGTGAGATTCTTGACTGTCTTAACAAATATAGGATGACTTTTATCCCATTTTTTAAAACCATACGAATATTTAAATGTTCTTTATTTTCAGATTGTAGATGGGCAGGGTTTTTGCTTGCCGTGACAAAGCTCACTGAGTTTTATTTTGGATGAGAGGAAAGAACAAGTTGGCAATACCATTTATTTGCCATTTGTAAATGATTCAATAGGGACTATTACAACAGGTTACATCTATCCGCATTAAGCAACTAGTGCATCCTCATAAATAATGTGAATTATGAGTTAAAGTGTTAGAGCGTTTTGGTGTCCTTATAAATCTGTCATTTATTTCACACACAGAGATGCCAGAGACCTGACAGCCCCTTACCTGCAGCCGCTTATGCTCCCTTCCACAGAAAGTGGCTCATGAAACACCAGGGCCCTGGTGCACATGCACATGGTTAAACTAAAAAGGGACGGACTTGCTATCAGGTGGGATAGAGCTGTGTGTGTACAGCTGTCAGGGCATCTACATGGAAGAAGCTATGGTAAAGAGGGTGGTTTCTTGATCTTTGCTGCATATTTTACAACTCTCACAGCCAACGTGGCTTCATTGAGAGCAAACCATGCCTGATGAATTTGGTGGCCTTCTATGACAGGGTTACAGAATTGGTGGATACAGGAATACCAACTGACATAATCTACCTGGATGTGTGCAAAGCATTTGACATCGTCCCACACAACATCCTTGTCTCTAAATTAGCGAGACGTGGATTTGATGGATAGGCCGCTCAGTGGATAGGGCATTGGTTGGATGGTTGGACTCAAAGTGTTGCAGTAAATCGCTCCATGTCCAAGTGGAGATCAGTGGCATTCCTCAGGGGTTGGTATTGGGACCAGCGCTGTTCAACATCTTTGTCAGAGATATGGACAGTGGGATCAAGGCACCCTCAGCAAGGTTGAAAACACCAACAAGCTGTGTGGTGTGGTTTACATGCTGGAGGGAGGGATGCCATCCAGAGGGACCTTGACAGGCTTGAGAGGTGGGCCCATGAGAACATCATGAAGCTCAATAAGGCCAAGTGCAAGGTCCTGTAAGTGAGCCAGCATAATACCAAGCACAACTACAGGCTGAGCAGAGAATACAGCCCTGAGGAGAAGGGCTTACGATGTCGGTGGAGAAGAAGGTCCGTGTGACCCATCTTGAAGCCCAGAAAGCCAACT
>VZTU01006197.1:14584-26714 GCA_013400835.1 Zapornia atra | reverse complement strand
AGCATGGTTGGCCTCCAGCATCTCATTCCCCAGTGTCTATGTGTATCCAGGGTGTTGGCTGATAAAAAGCGAAATATGAGCTAGCAATGTGCACTTGCAGCCCAGAAAGCCAAACTGGTCTGCATCAAAAGAGGTGTGACCAGCAGGTTGAGGGAGGTGATTCTGCCACTCCGCTCTGTTGACAGCTGTACTCTGTTGAGTACCTGGAGTACTGTATTCAGCTCTGGGGTCCCCAGAACAAAAAAGACATGGGCCTGTTGGAGCAAGTCCAGAAGAGGGCCACAAGAATGATCAGAGGGCTGGACCACCTCTTCTATGAAGAAGGCTGAGAGAGTTGGGCTTGTTTAGCCTGGAGAAGAGAAGGCTTTAGGGAAACCTTATAGCAGCCTTCTAGTGTGGAAAAATGGCTGGCTAGAAAGTTGTAAAGAGACTGTTTACAGGGGCATGTAGAGCTAGGGAAAAGCATAATGGCTTTAAATGGAAAGATAGTAGATTTAGATTAGATATTAAGAAGAAATTTGTTACTGTGATATGCTGGAACAGGTTGCCCAGAGAAATGGTGGATGCCACCCTCTCTAGAAACATTAAAAAGCAGGTTGGATGGGGTTTTGGGAAACCTGGTGTAGTGGAGGGTATTCCTGCCCACAGCAGGGGATGTGGAAATGGACGATCTTTAAGGTCCATTCCAACCCAAATCATGCTTTTGTGTTAATAAAGCAATTGAGTTGGAGTATACAGTTCAAATTTTATTTGTCTCAGGAACTGTTAGGATAAACACTAAAATAGGTGTAATTTGAGTATCAAAACAAGCATTGTACTCACCACCAAAAGACAGCATCAGCTGTGGGATTTTGCAGATCTATATAAGGCATGTGACCTATGTGACTGAAAAATGGGGCAAAGGAGAATATCATCATGCTGGTTGAAACAGAGGTGCATGGTGGAAGCTATGACCCCTTGCTGGTCCCATCCTTGTGCATCCAGGTGTAAGTTTCCTCTCAGTCATTGTAAGTTTCTTTTATATATCTCCTTGCCACCCATGTGTGTACTTCATGGTCCTCAAGGCTGTTAGAAACCATTCAGAATAAAAATTACTCTTTTTGTACTTTCAGCATTAATGACACTAGACAAGAGTAGCTTATCTGCATCTGTTGCATGGTAAAAACCAGAGCTATTTTAGTTGATCACCATTACAAGATCTTTGTCATCTGCTGTGCAGACAAACATCTCTGTCCTACTACAACACTAGTCAAGGAGCAGGAAAACATGATTTTATAACAATACTCCAGCACACTGAGTTTATATCATAATTACCTGTGAAGTTTTATTTTTCTTGAGCTTATAGGCTTGTATGACATCTTCTCTGTTTACCTGTATTTAGGTTTGGGTTTTGCTTTTGTTCTTCTGAGCAAGGAAAAGGAAAAACATAAAAGAAAGACCTTTTTGTTGAACTTGCAAATGAAACTATATCAGTATAATTATTGCTTGCACCCTGTGTGCCTGGCATTTCAGGCAGAGAACAACATGTGCTCTTCTCCAGAGAGCTTTTGGTATGCTCTCAAGTGAGTGGTAGTATGTAAGTCACCAGAGTTGTAAAAATGGCTGTGAGAAAGGCTTTTCCTACTTTTACAACTATTTTCCTCAGGTCTTCCACAAAGGAGGATGTCCAAGCAAGAAAACTTATTCTTAGTAGGACAAAATCTATCTGTAGGGTCTTTATGCCTATTGACTTCTGTGTTAATCTTAAGGGAAAATGTGTCCCATTGTTTATTACAACATCGAATAGCATTATGGTGGTAAAAGAGTCTTGCTATCTCTTTTGTACAGCCTTTGAATAAATTTAAGACACATAAGTTATTTCACTCAAATTGGTATGATTTTTTGAGCACCCTGTTTATTCAGTCTTTAAAAGCAATCTGAATTAATGTATCATCCAATTGAAGACATGTACTCAGTGGGGCTATACTGAGAATCTGACCTAGTTATTTTTCCCTTGGATACTGACAGGTTTTGTGAAAAAAAGTGAATAGTTTATGTTGACATATTAGTAAGGTGGCACACAGTACTATTTCTCATTGTTTTTCACAGAAACAATCTTTTAATTAGAAACATAGCCACCAACCTAACAATGCAATAAGAGGCATGCTAATAAATACCAGAGGACCATGTGACATTTCTGTCACTCAGTGCTGCTCAGAAGGCAGCAGCCATGTAAAAAGCAGGCTAATCTGAGCACTGAAAATTCCCATTGAAAATGTCTTGCTGCCAGCTGTTATTTTTGCAACTATCTCAGAGAAGGGGCCAGATAGTATTTCCAGGGTACTTCACCATCTTCTCTGGATTCTTGAATTCTTTGAGAAAGGGCAAGGATGGGAGGAAAGGACTCATTAAGGACCCCCTTATAACAGTTTTACTGTCCATTTTGTAACTTGAGCGCTTTTGCTGTTCTCACCTGGGGAAACAGATGTGCTAACCTTAGAGGGAAAACCACCTGGCCCAGCACAGCAGCTTGCTACTCATTTCAAACAGCTGGGACTAACTCTGTTGAATATAATGAAATTAATTAATACAACTATTCTCACATTGTTGATGGTGGGGATATTGTCATCTACTGCCAGATGTCTTTGTGCTGCCTAACCTGAAGGAGATCTTGTTTTCATTTTGTAACAGCCCTGGCCCTGGCTGGGGTGCCATGGGGACATTTCAGAGTGTCGGTGGAGCTTGACTGCAAACATGCCACAGGGTGCACCTTCACAATTCCAATTCTTGGCTAATCCTTTAGTTTTACTCCCTGCCATCCTCTTCAAGTTGTTTCCCACCTTGCTGCTGTTCCCTGCCTCATCTTTTCTGCATACCCTAGAGGGGGCTGCCGCACTGCTGGCCTCTCTGCAGCGGTCGGTTGCTCGTCTGGGTACTGAGCCAGTCCCTCAACAGGCTCTTGCTCTTTCCTCTGATGCATACATCTGCATGCATCCATGGGTGGCTTCCAGCGTCCTGTGTTGGGACCGTTCTTTAAATGAGGATGTGTAAGGCAAAGCACAGTAACTTCCGCATTCAAAATTTACAAAGATAATCCGCTCCTTATAAACCATTGATCATACTGAAAACCCTGTGCAGTCTGTATGGGGGAGTGTGCATTAACATTAGGTGGGGGTCCAACAGTGTTTCCTAGCTAACAAATGGGACAGGTGCTGTAAAAAGTATGAAAGCAACCACCACGATGACTCCCCTCTGCAACACTGCCCTGTGCTCCGGGCCCCTCGCTGTCAATGAGGAATGTTGCTTCTTGCAAGCGTGCCATTAAATATCTTGGCTGTGCTTAACGATTTCTGCCCACAGAACTTAATATGCAGGCTTGATGGCACTAAAAATACCAATGATTTGTTTTGCAGATTACTGGTTGTTGTGGCTGTAAATCTGTTGTCATGCAAATGACGTTTATCCCTTTTAGGTAAGCAGCCACTTTTTCATTAATCTCTGGGGCTGTATTTTGAAGATGAGGCATTCTTTCCAAAGAAGCTTGTCGCTGGAAATACTTTGCAGGGGTACAGAAGGCATGTAAAGCCTGATCCTATGCTGCTCAGTGGGTTTTCAAAAGGGTTCAGTATCTCATATGCAAGCTTTTAGGCAGACATGTCTGGTCAATGCAAAGAACAAACCATACAAACACAGCCACCACCTCTTAAAGAATCCACTTTCTGCAGTAGACTCCAGTGCCAACAATATACCTTTGCAAATACTCAGCATCAGGCAGCAACACGTGTCATTAGTTACATGGGTGCCTGATAGCTTTGGCTCAGAGTGTTTTGGGGGGAATATAGCTTATTATGTTCCATGAAATTATGTGAGTTGCTCAGTTATGATACACAGGAAGGAAGCAGGATAAATCACAGGAAGCGATCACACACACACACACACACACACACATTGGGGGAGCGTGTATTCATGTGCTTTCAAAAAAATAATTAAGAGTTTTGAGTCACACAGGCACTTCAAAAATCCTGTGATGTAGAAGCCAGTAACTGTCTAACACTAGAAAATATGGCACTATTTATTCCAAGACATATTATTTTATGGTTGCCAAATATATGCAACTGAATCCTCTCTATACTTCTCTACGTTCCGTGTCATCTTCATGAGACTAGTGAGATCAAGAATAGGTCATTCAACATTCAACTTGAACCGCTGTTTTCAGTCAATTATCCTTGACATAGAGTCTTATGTCTTGCTTTTACTAAGGATCAAGAACTGGTTCTCTGAAATGGATTCAGTAATCCACGTTCCTCAACCATAGATTCAGTAAGAACCACTGTTTGGAAAATGCTCAATGTAGTGGAAATGGACAGAAATTTTAAGAGATCGGAAATAAAAATATTAAGTCTGTGCAAAATATTATTTGTAATCCAAATTTATGCTGCTTAATCAAACTAGTTTCGTTTTAATTCTGACAATAGTCTTGAACAACGCATGACATTTTTTCATGTGCGGTGCAGTAGTACATAAACGGGGGAAATGGTCCACTGTATTTTGTAGAACAGCAGCAGTACAGTTTCCATATTACATAGTGATGCCATAGTAAAACATTCAGATTCAGTATTTCCCAGAAGAATAAAAGAAAACATACAATGAGCGGAAGAAAAATACAGGTGGAAAAGGATGTCTTTTTTCCTCAAGCACCGAATTCCAGCTGCAGAGTTTGACTCTGCCCTGACCAACACCCACTCCATTCTTACTGGAATCACTGGGCAATTTATCAGGCCAGAGTGAGACGCTAGTTTTTATTATGCAGTAAAAAGGACTTATTTTTCCTTTTTAAGTTGTTTTAAAACATTAAAATGCAGAGGGGAGCCTTAACTCAGCTCTGTCACTCCCACAAGTTAAATGGTGGAGCTACTGCTATATTCATGCTTCAGGAGAGGAAAATAAAAGCTAAGGCTGACAAAAATCAAACCAGTAACTTAACAAGTGTTTTATCAAATCCTGTCCTTGCACGAGAGCGCCAGCTTTCCAAAGGGAGATCTGGGTACTCCTTCAACAGCAAAAATTGTATCTTTACATTAAACACATTTAAAATTAATATGTTTTATAGTATCCCACCCAACCCGATCACTGCAGAGGTGGAATGGTAGATTTTATTATCAGACAATAGCTAATCAAAGCTGCTGTTCAGTTAAAGTAGCCTTGAGCAGCATTACTTGAAACACAAAGCACATGACATCTGGGCACATGCTCTGAAGGATTTTCTTTATTTACCGCTAAACCAATGGGGCAGAAAGTGAATTGGTGATCATTGACCACAATCTTGACACTTACAGAGAATTTTCATGTGATTTTAAGGCACACTGCGCACCTCACTTGCCTATATTTCCTCACACCTGAATGTGGAAAATACAAGACACTTCTGCATATTGAGGAAACAGACTAACTTTGTAGTTTGTCAAACACTTGGCATATTGATCCTAAAATGTGCATTATTTCCACCCAGGTGAGCCTCTCTTGCATGTGACATCTTTCTTATTGAGGCAGATGTTTCTTTGGAAGGGGTGACCCTAACTGTGAATATTTGCAGGACCATGGCATTACTGGCATACAGCTCACTCCTGAGCTTGCATTTGACAGATTCTCAGAAAACATTACCTCTAAATGGAAACAAAGCTCTGTTGGACAGAAGGGCCCCAGAAAGCCTAATGATTATAGATGGCCCTGTAAGAGGCGTAAAACTCCCTGTGTTACAGCCTCTACTGCTGAGTGATACTACAAATCTACATTTCTTTAAGCTTAACGGTTGCTGTTGCACAGCGGTTTTGAGCAGCTTTCCTCTCACCACAAGGTAGAGCATTGTAGTTAGCATGTATCTTTCTGAATGTCCAGCTACATATAAGCTTTGGAAAGTTGAGCCCTTGGTGTTGTTATAAATGACTTTGTCCCAAACAGGATTTTAACCATATTGAACAATTTATTAAACGAATAAAAGCAAGCAAATGGTGCTGGGGCGCACAGACAGCACCAGCTGTTCCGGGAGTCTCTGTCCCACCAAGACGCACCTCAAACAGTTCCAGTCCTTGGCTTATATACCTTCCCAGGGATAACACAGCCCACCTGCTTAAACTGGCAGACTGGAGTGCTGCCAGGCGACCCCCACAAGACATAACAACCATATACATCTTAAACTGACATACTGGAGTGCCAGGCAACCCCCGCAAGATATCCTGTAGGTGAGCTTTAGCTTTTGTTTTGCTAACGAACAGGCAGCTGGTTCTGCAGACTCAGGGCCTTCCTCTTCTTCGTCCCTTCTTCCTCTTGATTGCCTCCTTTTCAGAGACAAGTTGTTTCTTCTGAGGTATCATGATGCACACAATGTACTACATTGTGGTCCTTCAGGCGAAGCTTTGCACATCCTTTATATAGTTTGTTGCTGCTTCAACATCCTTCATTCAGTGCATGCAAAATCTTAAACTGTCCCTCCTAGGCCCATGACCGTACAAGGGTATGTCATTATGCACCCCCAACATTATTCCATATTAACACGAATCAGATGGACATACATCACAGTGTACTTCATGCAGGTAAGGCGTATAGTGCTGTATTACCGTGTCAGTATGAAAGCTATTGCATCATCTCCAGCTTCTTACAGCTCACCTGCATTAGCTTTTCAGTTGATGACGGCATCACAGGAGAGTATTGACAAGCTGATGCTATTTTATGATGCTCTGACGTGTCATTTACTCTTTCTGTCTCTGTGTAGTGATGGTCTATACTCATACATGTTAAAGAGTTACCAACAAGAGACCAAACTCCCCTTGCAATTCACAAAGATATGATGCAAGCATGTCTGCTCTGCTTTATCTTTTACTCTGAACTTTGACAGAAGAACACGTCCATACATGTTTGGTCTAAACCAGAAGAGGAGAAGGGAGAAGGCAGAAGTAACACATAGTGGGGAAATGAAAAATCTTTACCTGTAAATAGTGCTGTAAACTCACAGTAAGCAATTAGGATTGCCTAGGTAATCTGCTCCTTAGTCTTTCATGATTTAGATACAGTTCCTCCTTACTACATCAAAGCTTTTGCAGAAGGATTTTTAGTCAGTAGTCCTGTTAGAGCCTCTTGCTGAACAAAGACATACTCCAGCACAAGAATATTTCTTATCAACTCCAGTGCTGTTGTGCAGGCAAATAAAATTACCAACCTAATTTTTAATGGCAAAAATACATAAAAAACAAATTTTATAAATCAGCACTCAAATAAAAGAAGGAAGATAAAGCCAAAAACTGCATTAAGATAGCTCCATAAAAGTCTTTATAAGTTAAATGTTGAACAGATTATGTGGTGCATCATGAAGAAGTAACTTTTGGAAACAAGTGTGGATGAAATACAGTATTTCAGCAGATAAACTGCTTAAATAAAGCAAATGGCACCTGGTGTCAGACAAATTGTTCCAAGAAGATTTTTAAAGAAATATGAAGATATTTTTGTTACAGCTATGATTTTAGGCAAGATACTAGATGCAGCAAAATAAAGGCCAGTCTGTCATAGACTGTCAAACAAAGTATGAGAGCTGAGATCTGAGACAGTTGTGGTTTTTCAGCTTGAAGAAGAGAAAGCTCTGGGGAAATCTTATAGCGGCCTTCCCATACCTAATGGGTGCCTATGGAAAAGATGGAGAGGGGCTGTTTACAAGGGCGCGTAGTGATAGGGCAATGAAGAATGGCTTTAAATTGGAAGGGGGTAGATTTAGATTGGATATTAAGAAGAAATTCTTCACTATTGAGGTGGTGAGGATCTGGAACAGGTTGACCCAGGAAGTGGTGGATGCCCCCTCCCCAGAAGTGTTCAGTGGCAGGTTAGATGGGGCCTTGAGTGTCCTGGCCTAGTGAGAGATGTCCCTGCCTGCGGCAGCGGGGTTGGAACTTGATGTTCTTTAAGGTTCCTTCCAGCCCAAACCATTCTATGATTCTAAGTAGCTATAAAGACTATAAAAAGCTGTCAGGGAATCTGTGACATACAAAGAAGATGGGACTATAAGCTTCTCTTGCACAGATAAAGGAAGAACCTTTTATTCTCTTACATTTCTTGTAATTATTTTGTTTTTCAGGATTAAGACATGCATGATGCAACAAAATACCTGACAATAGTAGATTCTCATGAAAATTCATGTGGTAAATGGCCTTTGAGGTTAAAGCTCTGAATTATAGTAGAATGCACGACTCAGTCTTATGTGCTTTTCCCATGAAAAAATGTTGGCACAGCAGGCTTTGAACCATTGAGTATGTGAATAAATGACGGTTCTAAATAATCTACTCCTGAAATTCAGTTAAAGAACAATTGTTCCCTTATTTGCTGACAAATTTATGGGAAATCACAAGTGCAATAGAAACGAATCATTTGGCTTCTGATGCTGAGTAGCTCCAGCCAACCAGTTCCTGTGTGCTTACCCTTGCAGCATTATCTGCTCTCCTCTAAATGTATCCTTTAATACGTTTTGATAGTATTTATTGACCAGTTTGATTAAAAAGGACTATGCATGGAGTTCAGGGGAAGATAGTGTGTTCTTGTGAGATTGAGGTGTTTAGTTTTTAGTGATTAACGTTGATGAGGTTTATTTGCGAATGCTCATTATGTTTCATTGCTCAGAAATTTGTCTACTGCAGTGATTTATTTGATCAGAGAATCACATCATTTTAATTTGAGGAGAAGGTTTAATGCTGTTATTCAAGGGAATTTTCTTCAGTTCCTTAGTGAGCATTTGTCACAGTTAGTACCACGGTCATCTTTATCTTTGATTGCCACATGAAAGGCTTTTGTTTTTTAAATTCAGTTTATATGAGCACACATTGAATTACAGATAAAACAAATCATAATCCAGACTGTTACATAGATTAAGATTTTGCTCCAATTTTCACCTGCTTTAGTTTTTAAAAGGCCCTACTGAGTTCACTTTCATTATTCCTGATTTCTTCCATAAATGAGAGACAGATTAGGCTCTTTAAGATTATATCATCTAACCACGTCTGGCTCACTGCAAGCTACTCATATATTTACCAGCCACAATCATTCTTTAGATGTTTTTAAAAAGAGCCTTTTCTGTGAAGATTCAGTCCACATATGGATTTGAATTTTGACTTACCAGTCTTCATGAATTCAAATTAGAAGGTGGGTAGATCCCACTAGATGTAAACCTCAGAAAATAAAAATCATTTCATCTTTTCACCTGTTTCTCTGCTAGTAAGACTATTTTCTTCTTAACTCAAAAGGAGAATACTATCTGTCTTGTTTCACCGCTTCCTGCATTTCTACCATTTTGAAACTGTTTAATCCATCAAGTAGAAACTCCTGCTCTTTGCATAGTGAGCTGCAGTGCTGAGAAATTTAATATGGAACACGATAGCCTCGTATTTATTAACATTATAATTTCTTCCAGTATTTTACTGGTTGCTTATAAATACATTTTTGTTACAACATAATAGTGCATTCATGGTCACGATTGTATACAGGTAGGAGTTGTTCACTTTTCTCAAATATTTGCAAGAAACATAAACAAAAACCATATGTTTCAAATATTTCACTGAATACATTTTTCCACTTCTGTGCATATGTTGCAGCCATTTGAGCCCTGTACTGTTTCAAAATCCTACCACTTACCCTCATGTTTTATTACATATTCTTTATCTTTTATATTTTAAAATGTTTTTGTGCTCTAAACTGAAGATTTTTTGCCCCAACTCTGACTCTCAGTTCTTCTCCATCTCTATGATTTTCACAAGAACAGTATTGATTCCAGATTTTAAACAGTTTGTTAGGTGGTTTTATGCTATAATACTTGCTGTTTGTCCTCATTGTTAATCTTTATTAATGTGGCCAACTTGTGGGTAAGTACTTTTGTATGGAGAACCCCATTGTGACTGAATGGGTGTTCCATCCACGTGGCATCTTTACTAGTGTTTTGATATTCAGAACTCCCTTGCTCAGAAAGAAGGGTTTCTGCACTGCTTAAATATCTTGCTGGCTCAATATTTCAAAGTATGCTTTGTGCTGTCCAGGCATTCTCATTAATTGCTAGCACTAGAGATGGGCCAAAACCCAAAAACTTTGAATCCAACTCCTCTCCTTCCTGCACGCCCCTCGTCTTTTGGAAACTTTGGAAAGCTGAATCCAGACACAGAGCTGCATATCGCAAATTGGCCAAACCCCAATCCCACCTCCCCCACCTAAGGGGTTTTCCAAATCCTGATCCAAAATGTACTCCCTAGTCTTCTTTTCTTCCTCATTTCTTTGTAAGATTCTTAAAACTTGCATATTATTTCCTTGATGATACTTTGGCAGTTTCACCTGATTAATTTTAGGTTAGCTCATGATGGTCTAAGCCTGCCTGAAGAATATGAATTTTGATAAGAAGAAAAAGAAAGTGGAGGAATGCCATTTGCATTACTAAAGCTGAAATCCATATAAAGAACTACCTATGCTCTACTGCCATAAAAAGAAAGACAAGACAAAAGCCTTGTAAATTAGATATCCAAAGATATTTAAAAGTGTGTGAGGTTTTTGGTTTGGTTTGGTTTCTTCAGTAGAATAATTTATAACTCATAAAGCTCCAACTTCCAGTTGGAGTGGTTTACAAAAATACAGGCTCTGTTCCCACAGTATTCAGAAGAAATATTATCAACCCCAAGTGTTGCTGTGTAATATCTCTAAAATCACAAGCTTGGTAGCTTAAATGATGAGACTTCCAATACTTGCATTGTATCTGCTTGTTTGTGTCTGCTGTTGGCATCTGAGCCTTTAAAGATCACATTTTCTGGTTATATTTTTGCCAACAGTGAGCCTAGAACCTTCTATAAAAAGTGAAACTAACATACTGACCTGACATCTGGAGCTGGGCTTGTGCATTGAAAACCCAGTAATGAGTATGAAACTGGTCCTGATTTGCAAGAGTTGTCAGCAGAGGACAGGTCTCTTGCTTGAAGTTCATTGCAAGCCCTGGATGTGTTCTGTGAGGTAAAGGAAGCACCTGCAGTTAGTGGCATTTTACTGACACGCTGCTCACAGTGTATTCCTTATTGCTTTGATTTACTTTAATGTGATTTCTCATGGAACTAACCAACAAATCAGTCCATGTAGCTAAGGCTGCTAGTTTGCATTTTCAGACTTCTTGTACAATCCTGTGCTCCATTAGTGGATTCATGCAAAATCATGGGAAAGGTGGTTTATTTCCTTATACCTAGAGCGCCCTGTTTGTAAAACATAAAACTAGTATTCCATGCACTTTGAGGGCTGTTCAGAGAGTATGGCATGTAAACAATTGTGAGAGGAAGCTGAGATGCAATGCTAGCTGGAAGGCAAGACCCATGGAAAGACTGCAGGTATGTAAATTGCACAGGCTTCTGAAAGCAGGCTTGAAAAAAGAGCATGTGGCAGCACAACAGGGAAAACCATCTTGTGTGAGGAAAAATATTGCAAAATAGAAGCTCACTTTCCAGAAGAAGAGTGTGAGTGGCCCAGAGTTGCAAGTGAGCCCACTCACAGTCACTGGGATGACTCTAAAAAAAGGAATCCATTTTAGTCTGCCCACAAAGGAGCCTGTCCAAAAGTTGAGGAGAGATTAAGGGTATGTAAGTGGCACCCAGGGAAAGGAAGAAGCCTGAGGGAAAAATAATATTGGAAAACATATTTTGTCTGCCTTACCTGGGATTCTCCGTCAAAACAGGAGGAGGAAGCAATTTTGCATCTGCTCCTGCAAAATTCCCCTATTTTGCTGTTGTAATTCAGATTTCAAGCATGTCAGTTCAAGATGTTTGGCTCATCCACTAAATTACCCCACCCTTCCAAAGAAAAAGTCTGAATACAATGTTAAATTGTTCTGAAAAACACTACAAGAGTCTATAAACTTAGTTATTTTGGTAATATTTCTTGTTTAGATTTTTCTGCTGCCAAAGGTTAAGGGCTGTCACTGAAGTGCAGCAGGTATCTTAATTCATAAGGTAGATGTTATAACATTTACAGTCTAACATGTGAAGGGGGGGAAACGTGTTTGTAGCTCATCACTTCAACGAGTGCAGTTAAATTCCTAGAAAGAAGCAGTCCTTGCACATTCACACTATCTGTTCCCACAGTTCCCATGGAAGAAGCAATT
>VZTU01006196.1:56190-96799 GCA_013400835.1 Zapornia atra | reverse complement strand
TATCTCTCTAAGAACATCTGATTTGAGAGATGGTAGAGGGCACATGTATGCTCACACTGGTATGCATTCCTTGAGGAAAGTGCACTTGGCTGTGATGCCAGCAGCTGACTACATCACAAAACTAAAACTTACATAAATCTGTCACATTTTTTCTTTTCAGAGGAAAAAATAAAACCCCACACAACCAGCACAATCCTAAGTTCACCATGCTGTGTCAAAAGCATAGTAAATTGATCATATTCTTTCACCTGCTTTGTTAGCCATACTTAACCAGTCATCACACAGAAATATTGCCATGGTAACATACAGTGATAGCAACAACAAATAGCAAAGACACAGGGAGAACATCATTTATGTATGGTCCAGAGGCTTTTACTCACTTGGAACATTGCTTAGTGTTTCTGAATAACAAATTACTTAAAATTAGCAAATTTGCAAATAGCTGAAGAGAGAAAAAAGAACTCAGGAATTTTTTCAATGAACCCTCTTCTCAGTCGCTTTCCATCTTTATGCATTTGTAAACCCATTTTTCCTCTCTCCTGCTGTGGAGTGCAGAAATTTTCCGTATCTTCCACCTGGTATCTAAATCAAGAGTGTTCAGGATGTCGTATACTTTCCAAAAAATTGGAAATGCACTTAGTTGTGAAACTATAACATCTGGGTGAGAAAATCACTCTTGCAGAAAGCGACACAGTAACTCCGATATTTTTATGAAGAAAGCTGATATGCTAGATGGCAGGGCAAATTCTGTTGTGATTTATGCAACTTGTAACCTGAATACAGCTCAGACAATCAATTTGAGACAAGCCATGATGGCAACTTGGAAGAAGATTACTTTCACTGTTGCTATTCAAGGAGAGAAACTGTATGCTTGACCTTAATGAAGATCTTCAGAAATAAGACCAGTCTTAATGGATATAAAAATAACACCAAAGCAAAAAAGAAAAAGAAACCAAAGATCTGCTTCATAGCTTTACTGTAGACTATCTTCAAACAGGGTATAGATGTACAGAGGTGACAACAGACCCTGATGGCATCAGGTTAGCAAGAGAAAACAAATGGGTACATTATGGTGTGTTGGTACAGATTTCAAGACAGCGAAGCATTGTCTCCATTAGAAATGTAATACTCTGCACACCTGATATCTCAGCACAGATTGTGAAATGACTGTGAACCCTGAAAGCATCAGTTTGGCACAGAGGCCTTTACAGGGATATTAATTGCAATGGTGGTCTCTATGCAAGTCATCAATCTCACTGCTCTAGGGTTTAAATGGTAGATAAAAATAAAGCAATGCCCAAAGGATTTCAGTAACTAGCAGGCTGAAACAATTTCTGTTGTAAACACTTTCCCATCATTTTTGTAACTCTAACACTTTCAAAATGTAAACCACTCTGTTTTAACCAAGGAAGAACAACACCCTAAAATCCTTCCTATTAGTCTTGAATCTGAACGTCGATACAGAAGAAACACCTGACACCAAAGCCAAGCGTATTACATCGGGATATTCAGAAGTCATTCAGTACTCAAAACCAAAACAAATCTTTCACTTTCTCTCACTTGCTCCCTCTCTAGGGAACAGTTATTTCTCAGTGGGTGGAATTATGATGTTTGACTTGGCAGTGTGGTGGAAGCATCACATGGCTTATAATGAAGGCCCAGAGTGCTGTTTCTATTATTAGTAGCTGGTTATGTCACCGGAATGTTCTCACATGTCAAGAGCAGGTGTTCCCACTGCTGCATTATAAATAAAATAATTTTCAGTCAGAATTTGGATTTTCAACAAAAGTAGCAGCAAGCAACCAACTATTAAATCTCTAAGTACCAGCATGTAGGCAAAGGAATAAAATAGGTAATCTGTGATTGTAGTCAGTGATGAAAAGGGTTTAAAAACAGAACATCCAGCAGCAAGCATATAATAACGGTATGAACATTTAAAAAGACAATCCAGAAATTAGAAGGATCAAAGAAAACAGTCTCTGAAAATCATTTAATGTATAATTAGGTTAATCATCTGTATTTGGAGAAACTCTAAATCAGAACCTACTCTCAGATTTTAAACCAAAGCAAATTAAACTTTCCCACAACTTGGGAAAGTTCTTGGCATTTCTTGGTTCAAGCAGCTTCTGTTTTAATACATAAACAGAAACAATACTTCCAAGTTTTTACTGGAGAGTTTGAATTGTCTATTCACACTAAAATCAAAAGCAACCAAGCTGGTGTGGCAATCCGAGGTCTCAAGTGGTCTCCGATTTCATACAATATTCAACTAAATTAAGCTGAACCAGTAGTATTGAAAATTGATCTGCAATTTTTATACTACAAAGACTTTCAAGTTGGCTTCTTATGTTCAGGACGGTATTTCTGGATAACTCATGGGAGAACTGAACTCTGATAACTCTCCAGTACGTAGTGGGGCACTTACTGGTGATGTAGGAAACAGCTTACTTGAACAAAGAAAAGCAAGGAAATGAACCTAGTTTTCCCAGATCTCATATCTTTAATAAGAGTATACTCCTCAGTGTCTTGGCACTCTTTTTCTCAAGTTCTACTTTGAGACACTTCCAAAGGTGTTAATTTCACATCAATGGAAAAGAAAAAAAAAATAAAATCATCCCTATTCTTTTGTAGAATTACATCAATGTTTCTTGCCCAAGCTCTTAAGAATGTTATTCTCTGTCACCTCTCTCTGATGTTCATCAAGCTTCCAGTGAATTCTGGGATACTTCTATACAAAACAAGAACTAGAATGATGAAATTTTATATCTTTACAAACTGAAGAAATAAATAAGTACATAAACACATACATAAATGAATCAGTCAATTTAATTAGCTTGGAGGCGGCTGCCACCTTCACAAACCTCTACATACAACCGAACAAAACAGACCACTGTTTGGCATTCTTTGGCGGCTGTTTTTCCTTCTTTAGAGTGAGCCAGGATGAGCTCTGCATATCCACGTGCAGCTTTAGATAACAGGGCAGGAGGAACAGCTACTCTCTCACATATGCAGCTGCTACACCAGGAACAGATAACATTCAATAACATTCACCAACTTCTAAACAAGCCAAGTGTCAGAAAGACAAGGCAGAAGAACAAGACAGTAAGATGATATAATCCTGACTGCCAGCTTGCTACTGAATCCCTAGAGGATGATTCTCCATCACATCTTATGGTGAGCTGCACGCTGTGTACCTATTTGCATAGTAATTTTGTGTGGAGCATCCCTGACCACCAGCCTTCTATTAAACTAGAGGGAGGAGAAACCAAGCTTGCATACCAAAAAGTAGTTACTGGAATGAGAAAGGAAAGGAGGGCATGAGTGAGAAAATTGAGAGGGAATCTTTAAGGGAAAACAACGGATTATTTGAAATCCTTCGGTACGAAACTTCAAGTAATACAGAGACTGATTGAATTACAGATCCTTGAAAATCAAATTCCATTCCTAAAGCACAAGCCCAGATGGTTGACTGATGTAAATAAATGCAACTTCTTTGGTTTGAAGACCACAGTATCAATGTATACCAGCTGAGGTTTTGGCAAACTCTCCTGCTGAGGGTCAATCAACACTCACATGTTCTCAGGTCAGTGGAGACAGAATCATAGATTCATTTCCAGCATACTGTGATGACAAATAGATACAGTTACCATTTTCTCCTTGTTGCTCACCACAATAAATTTTCACTACATTTTTTTATGCCAGAAAACTCCTCACATTAACATCACCAAACCCATATTTTAGCAGACTCCGAGGGTTTCCACTGAATCTTGCCTGCCAGCTTCTTTCTGCAACTTACCACAAAAAGCAATATAAAAGGTAATGCAGAGGGAACTCCTGATAATTATTGCATCAAAGAAATACAGTTGATTTGAATTAAGAATGAGAGTACGATCTGCATCAACAATCCTACAATTAGGCATCTCCTCACTACCTTCGTACATGAGAGATCTATGATTTGTGTCTCAGCTGTAGGTCTAACCTTGGCTTGGAATTAAAATTTCCAGCAGAAAGGGAGAATTTCAGTCTCACGCATTCATTTAGTCCTTGGACTGTGCTCTGAGAATGCAAATTAGGCTACTGTTTGAGTGAATGACATCTGTGCAACTGGTAGAAATGCACATGTAACTGAACAGATATCATTGACTTCTGTCAAGTCAGCAATGATTCATTATGAACAAGTAGCATATGAATCCTGAACTAAGACACAGAAAGCATCATGTCCTATAGCTTTGTTATCCAGACCTTATGTGCTCAGAGTAGCGGAACAACTTGATCAAGGATGTGATGGATGACAAAATCCTATCAGACTTGACTTTCTCTGTTCCCACCAGAACATCTGACCATTCCCCAGAAAGGAAATCACTCTGCACAATATATTTCTCTGGATATCACAGGGCTTATTTCTCTGCCTTCATGTTTGAAGAGTGAACACAGAGAGTGGAAAATGTGGGAAACAAGATTATTTTGTGAATAACAGATGAAGAGAAATGAGGGAGTAGAGGCGATTTGAGTTCCTAGAGGTGGGGTTGTTGTCATGTTTTCCTCCCCATCACCTCAAGTAAAAATTTATTTCCTCAAGTGAGGAACAGATAGGGAACATAAGTCAGCACACGCTTTCTCCATGAACTGACAATACTTCCAGGTAAATTATGACACTCATTTTAACTCAAGGAGTAGGTCACAATAACCAGAGCAAAGAGTTCACCTCACACTTTATATCTGAAAAAAAATCCAAGACTGAGCAAAATACTTGCTTTGGTTTTTTCTGGTAGGAAATAGAAATATTTGGGCAAATCAAGCTTTTGCTAGAGAGTTGCACATGGATTATCCAGGAACTAAATTTGGTTTTTTCTACAAAAATAATTCAGCTATAGCATTTTAACATAAACATACTGTAATCATTTTAAAACATGTAGTACAGACAGTGAGATGAATTGAACCTGAGCTGGGCCCAGAGGGTGGCAATCAGTGGCACAAAGTGTAGTTGGAGGCCCGTAACCAGCAGTGCACCCCAGGGTTCAGAACAGGCTCTAATACTGTTCATCGCTTTTAGTTGTCTGGGTGTTCGGGCAGAGCATACCCTCAGCAAGTTTCCATATGATAAAAAACTGGGACGAGTGGCTGACAACACCAGAGGGTCATGCTGCCATCCAGGAGGACCTGCACAGACTGGAGAAATGGGCTAATACAAACCTTGAAATTCAACAAGTGTGACTGTAAAGTCCTGCATGGGGGCAGGAACAACCCCAGGCACCAGTAGATGCTGGGGGCCACTCTGTTGGAGAGCACCTTTGCAGAAAATCACCTCTGGGGGTCCTGGTGAAGGCCAAGTTGAATGTGAGCCAGTACCGTGTCCTTGATGCATGGAAGGCTAACGGTATCCGATCCTGCACCCTGATGGTGCAGAGAGAGCACTGTCAGCACATGGCAGGAGGGGATCCTCCCGCTCCGCTCAGCACTGGCAAGGTCACACCTAGAGCACTGTATCCAGTGCTGGGCTCCTCAGCACAAGAGAAACATGGAGAGAGTCCAACAAAGGGCCACAAAGATGATTAAGGCACTGAAGCACCTCACATCTGAGCAAAAGCTGAGACAGCTTGGACTGCTCAGCCCTGAGAAGACTTGGCTCAGGGGGATCTCATGGATATAAATATCTGAAGGGAGGATGCAAAGAAGGCAGAGCCAGTTCTGTTCCCTGGGCAGAACAGGACAAGTACCAAGTGGCACAAACTGAAACACACAGGAGTTTCTCTCTGATCATGAGGAAATATTTTATACTATGAGGGTGATCAAGCACTGGCACAAGTGACTCAGAGAGGTTATGGAGTCTCCTTTTCTTGGGCATATTCAAAAAATATCTGGACATAGGCCTAGGTTTAGGTCACCTTAGTTGAGTAGGCAACTAGGGGTAGAATAGATGACCTCCAGAGGTCCCTTCCAGTCTCTACCATTCTCTTATTCCATGAATACACAAGCTTCTGTCTGGGAGTTGCAAGAGATTTACAGCGTTCTCCTGTCATCATTTTTCACTTGAAAACACATAACAAGATTTTGGCATAGAATGTTGCTCTTATAGGGCAATGCAATAACTGGTCCACTCCACCAGAAAGTATGTATTAAAAAAAACCCCAAAACAAAACCCAACGTTGATTCATTTTTATTTCCATGGTGCATGAATAGAGAGACTGAACACATCATGAAAGCACACAAAGAATGAATGTATATTCCCATAAAATAGATAGAATTGCTAATACAGCTAATACACACTGCTAGAAGTATAACAGAATTTAAAAAATCACTAAAATATAATTTTCATCCGGAGAAAGGAAAATATATAATAGGGATCTATTTCCCTGCTCTTTTAAAAAACATACTTCATGGCAAATTAATAGTTTCTAGAGAGTTGTGCAGTTCAATTTTTTTTTCCTTTTTTTTTTTTAAATCTTAACAAGTGTAACAAGATATACCAAACATTCCCACCCTACCACACACATGCAGAAACAGAAATTTCTAAGAGCCTCCACCTCTCTGGCTTTTTAATGTTTTATTTCTTGTTCTATTTTCAGGAACTTATTAAAACCAAATAACAAGTGTTCAAAGAAAAGAGCAAAGGCAAATTCACATCGATCTGGATGCTTTTTGAAAGTGTGAATTCAAAGGCTACATACTTTGAGCTTTCAGTGCTCCACAATTAACATCATGTAAGCTGCCATTATCCTGGAGTATGCTGGGAAACCCTCTGTTCTGCAGATGCAAAATCTATTTGAACTGAGTCAATTTCTGTCACAAAACCCAACAAAATACATTGCTAAAAATACAAGTTCTAAAGAGAGCACGGACAAATCTATACATTAATAGTCTCAAACCTCCATTTTTAAAAAAATGTTTGGCCTCAGATTTTGCAAGATCATCTGATCTGATTCGGATCCCATTGCACCAAAACCCTGCTCTTTTCCAATCTTTTATCCCCCTCTGTGCAAATAGACCACTCTCCTGTGAACTGCAGAAAGAGGCTTTCTGCCTACAAAGCTCAGCGTGGGCTTCATGGAACAGCTAAGCAGCAAGGCTTGTAAAAAAAGGGAATTGGATAAACCAAAGCAAATTGTACCAATTTGTTTCATACCTTGCAGATTTATTTCTCCAAATATGTTGTATGTGTTTTTGAGAATATTCACTTTTGGGGATCTCCATTAGTTGTGCTGTAAAACAACTTGCCCTGGCTTCTATAAATACTCTAAATCAAGTAACATAATTTATTAATAGATTTTGATTACGGTAATTATAATCTTTGGTAAGTAGAGAAAGAAAGTGGTTGCATAATGGATCAGACCACCCACCTCAGCGATAGTCCTGTTAATCTAACAGGTGCAACAACAAACTTGTACAAAATGTTTAAAAGCCAGAATTCATAAACCAAATTTCTTTGTTTCTGGAATCTGGTAGCATGGGGAATTCCTAAGTCTGAGGATTTATTGGTACATTGTCCTACTAATGACCCATAGAAGAGGTTTTGTCACTCAACTGTGGTTTTATTTTTCTATACAATGTCACAAAAGGATGCTTAGAAATCTTTTTACAACTTTATTCAAGATACCATAATTGGCATCAAACAAAACATGTTTTGTTTCCTTAATTGTTCATTGTCAAATTTTACCTTCAAGCAGGTGCTAGCCAGCTCCACCTTTTAAACAAATACAATCCTAATATAAAATGGGTAACCTGAACATCCACTGGAAAACTAAGTTATGCCTAACTATCACAACTATTTTGTGATTTTTGTCCTTGCATGACCTCTGGAAGCACCTTTTTGCATCACTAAGTAGTGTTTAATTTGAAAATACTATAAAGTTTCCTTAGATGGGTCTTGGCAATTGTATTTTATAGCACAATCACCACACAGATAAGCTTACAAACTAAATAAAGGCATATAACAATCAAGATAAAACAGCAACCTTCAATGTTATTTTTTTAATTCTCTCTCAAATAGAAAAAATAAGAACTCTGAACAGTTTTTCAAATGACTTTTAGTACATTGGGTGTGCTGTTAAGTACCCTGTTTTGGCGACTTTAAGGACAATTCAAGCCTTTTATGCCAAAAGCATAGTTCTATTTCTCCAAGTTTCAAAGGCTGCCCAAGAGAAGGAAAGAACTGCTGCTGGGGACTGGGGTGTGGGGGTGGGATGTTACCAGTTTAAACGTACAGTAACAAAGGGATATAGGATACCAGGGGAAATACCATCATAAACCAGTCCAGGACTTCTCTATGCACAGCCACACACAGAGCCAGCAGAGTATGGAACATGGTACAGCTCGAAGGTGAGTCCCTGGGCACTATTTGGCTTGGGGGGCGAAATCCTTTCTACTGTACTATTCACCTGCAGTTCAATCTTTGGCAGAACGTCCCAGTGAACATAAAATCTATCTGAGCTGTGTGTAGGGCCCAAATTCTGGTCTGGGCCACATCTTTAGTTACAGAATACTGAAAGAAAACATGAACACATCTAACAGAAGGTGCCCACGATATTGAGATACTGAGGCTGCTATGGAAGTACATGCTTTAGTAATCTAGCACAAGCACAATAATACATTACTGGAATGGATAACCTATGTTACTGTAATTTTGATAATGAAAAACACAGGAAAAAAATAATGTGGGATCTCCAATTGCCCTAATAAACCCCTCTGATGACATTTCAGATATGTCATCAGTCTCTAATCTTTGCTGAACAGTTGTGCCTCTGACAAACCTATAAACAGCATAGGTTACTATTTTCTGAGCAGCTAGTTACAGATTACTTTATTTTGAAGATAAAGCTGGAAAGCTTCCAAAGTGGCACATTCTAGCTTTTGCACCAAAGTCAACAGACTTGAGGGAAAAATGGCATTTTGAGAGAGATATCTGATTTATTTTTTAAAAGGCCTTGTAAGACTTCATGTTGCTTGAAACAAGAAAATCTTCTTTTGAATGGTCCCACAATAACATATCTTCTTATTCTTACCTTATCTCTTCACCTTTTACTCTACTGAATGAAAGTATATATACAGAAGATACAACTAATTTCCAGTTTTAGGACTTGAACAGGACTAGTGTCCACATGATCCAAGCATGTCAAAGGACACTTGTGAATAAGTAGACATACTTTGCCAACTGGACACACAGAGTCCCACATTGTGTGACAGGACGTGTGCCAAACAGTGTTACTGGTGCAGATAAGAAAAGGTCTTTCAAGCATATGGATTTACAGTTCCACTTAAAGTATCACTCTGATGACCTGAATAAGCCAACCCAGCATAAACTGATATAATATAATGCATAATCACAGTATGAGCAAGAGAGAATTAAGTGCAAGGAGTTCTAGATATCAATAAATTTCAGAGTCAGTACTAACAACATCCTGTCATAATCTTCCTAGTATAGGAGACCAACCATAAACTTGTCTGTGTTCAAGACAGGAGGCACAGCAAAATAAATTTATCTAGAGCTACACTGGGAAGTAGTTGATTTCCCATTGAATGGTTTTTACCATTGAGAAATGGCTTTAAAGATAGATATACCTTTAATCTCCTGATATGTAAGGTTGATGGTCTTCCCCATTCATTTATTCCTTGTAATGAATCAATGTAGTACTTCGATACTCTTGTGTTTTTTCTGAGTTAACAGACTTTTCCAGCCCAAAGAGTGAGGCAGCCATGAAAATAGGTAAGTACAATCTACTGCAACTCTATAGCGGAGCAGTATTCCTGACATCCTAAATCTATCCTGGGAGTACTAGAGCTCTGTAGAGTCTCTAGACCTCCACAGATGTCGTGTGCATACAAAACCACAGAATATAGGCTTTGCTCAAAACAACCGTTTTTTTTTTTCAGAAAAACACTCTGGTCAAGTCTCAGGTCACCTGTTGAAGTAATCTACAGTTCCTGGAGACCTACCTAGCCTTCAAAGCAAAACAATTCTTGAGAACTGAGATCATGACCATCAGTGGTGGCCTCTTTCAGCCAATGAAAACAACACACAGCTGCAAGTTTAATACCAGTTATAGCTCCTGGATTGCAGACTTAGTGCCCCAAGCTCCTTAGGAGAAAGTGAAATGGGCAGGCTAGCATTTCTCTGGTGATTCTTAGAGCACTCTCTTCTGTGTGATACTGCCGATCTTGCTTTAAGCCACAGTAACCATTCATGCCTATCTGCACAGAAAAATGAGCTAAGGGATATCAATTAACAGAAGGCCCTGGACTACAGACCAATGTGCATTTCTAAAATGTCTTTGCTTTTCTGCTGCTATTGTTGCAAATAAAGAAATAAGTATTAAAATTGCATATAGCACCTGATACATGAAAAGCACTGCACTACCTATTTCCTCCCTAGGGACCATAGCTCTTATCCTAGGGACTTCAGAACTGCACAGCAGTAATTCTGACTCTAAAACTCCTGAGCTCCTGGAGACAGCCTGCAGCCCATCAAAGCTGGATCAAATATGTTCTAAAGTAACATTAGAAAACTCTTAAAGTGTGCTCTTTAAGAGGCACCTCCCTCCCCCATCCCACCCCCCCTTAAAAAAATCAGAGAGAAAAAAACGTAGCATGCCAGTGTTTGATTCTAAGATCTCAAAGTTTTGCTACATGACAGCATTTTTTCACTATTTAAAAAACACTTGCTAGCAGAAAGAATCATCCCACACATTTTATTGTTTTGTCACAAGTTTTACTGAACTGGTGTTAGAGAATGAGCAAAGGAAAGATGTTCCTGCTGCAGAACCTACATGCTCACCAAAACTGTGCAAGTAGAAGTTAACTTTTATGACTGAGTCACAGTATAAATCACAAGGAATTAATTTTTATCCCTGCTGCATTCTCCTCCAGAATAAGCTCCTCGAGTTTCTTATTTTGTACAGAAACAAAATCTTATACAACCAAGAAAGTATTCAAAACTCATAGCTTCTTGAAAAAGTGGAATTGTTCTCAGAAATGCATCTCTCAAAAGTGGTCATTTAAAAAGTTCTATGGGTTTTTTGTTTGCTTGTTTTTTGGGGTTGTGGGAGGTTTTGGTTGATTTTTTTTTTCAAATATTCTCCTATTTATCTTTAAAACAACCACATAACAGGAACAGATGTTAACATACCTCCGCCAAAACTGAAGTAAGCCTTTATGTACAGAGCTAGCAACCCAGTAAAGGTATCACTGTAGTTCAAATAACTCTGAAATAGATAAATGAACATGGGAACACACAACACTCAAAAATGCCTGCAGGACTATCTGTATGGTAACAGGCACATCTGACTTTTCTGTACATGTCTAATGTCGGCTATCAAAGTAATTTTCACTTCCATGTTAAAGATAGACATAGCAATTGCCCCTTTTCCAGGCAGTCTGCAGGCCAAGTGCCATCCTGAGTTATACCAATCCAAACCTACATGATGTCTAGCAATAATTTGCCTCTCAGAGTAAAATGACGACAGATCTATAAAAGATGAGGCTTGCTCTATGTCACCTAATTTGTAATAGTCGTGTTAGTGTCATTCTGCTTCTTTGAAAATGACTCTAAATCTGACCCGGTCTATTCCAGACCAATATACCAGGTGTATATAAAAAAAGACTCTTCCAGTCACTCAGTAACTATGCCACCATGACTAGAGAGCTGCAAACTAAGCAGGTACTTTGTTTCATCTATGTCCTGCTCTTACATCATTGCTGGTAATAAAAAGTCCCACAATATCAATTCAGGGCCTCAGAACACAGTTATTTCAGCAGCTGTTCTTCATTACTCCTCATGTTGCTGCTGGCTGCTGAGAATGTCAGAAAATTTCTGTCTTACTGTAGACAGGGTAAAGCAATCCTGGGCAACAGCTATAAACAATGCTGTGGTATGCATAATACTCCCCATCTTGACAGAGAGATAGTGCCTAGCAGTTCCTAATTGGAGTTTAGGTAAATATCATGTTCTTGGTACACACAGCAGCAGTACATAGACTCCCATACTATAGTAGCAGAGGCAAAAAGCCTTAAAACCACAGTTTTGCCACTTAACACAACAGAACTGAAGAAATTCAGTATGCGGAACAGCATAATTCTATAGTAAGATGCCACCTTTAAAATTATTCTGTTAGTAAAGGAAAAAAAATCATATATTGAAACATGATTCTGGCAAGAGATTAAAGAAAAGTTACCAACTGAAATATAAAACTATAAAACTATGGCCCCAAAGACAAATTTTAGAAATGTTCTGGATATGTACAGTGTATCTTTATAGTTATTCTGTGGAAGTCATCCATGGGATATATTTTCTCAGACAAAAAAGAAACATGGGGTTTTGACATCTAAGTGACTATATTACAGAGTGACAAAATGTTCCACATTTAAAGATTGTCATACATACTGTAACTTCTTAACAAAGTAGTTTAAAAAAAACCTAAGAAAAAAAAATGGTAGCAGAAACACAAACAAGAGCAAACTTTACTACAGAGGGACAAACTTCTGGAGAGTTTATGGGATTTGGACTAAATGACAATGTTCTGAACTTAATTAATTACAGAGTTTGAGTTTCCCTGCTTAGCTGTGGATTTTGACACAGTCTTACTCCCAAAATGAGTATGTATACCCAGAGTGCCATTCAAAACTTCGAGAAGATTAATTTCTGATTTATAGGGACTGAATTTTGTGAGGGAAAAAAAAAACCAAAACCAAAACCAACAAACCCCTCAAAACTTCTAGTAACCCCATAGTCAGAATATCATGCTCATATTTATGATATGCCTAATGCAAAGTAAGTATTTTCACATTAATAGACAATACAGAGAAAAGAAACTTCAACACATAGTTGTTTTTTAAAGTTTAAACCTAACTGATTTTACATGAGAAGAGTCAATGTATAATAGTAACCTAGTTATTTAAGACAGGGGAAACAATGTTTCAATTTTATCAATACTGTTTTGGCAACTGAATAGAAAAAAAATTAAGCAAGAAAGCTCAAAGGCACTTTTATTTTTTTTCTAAATTATAGCATTTAAAGGTCCACAGAATACAAACCATCTCTGATACAAGCTGCTTCCAAGGTACTGTAATCCAGGAAATGGCTTTCTTGTACTAACCCTGCAGTGAAAGGTTGAAAACGACTTTTATTAGATGCAGCTCGACCAGCCTCTAAGTGTTCTTTAGGTACAGGATAATTAGAGGTCAAGCAGTTACAGGTGTCTCAACCTGCTTTATGCAGGAAGAGATCTAAGATCAGCAATGCTCTAAACTGAACAAAGATGCACACAATTTGAATATTTGACCCAGCCCTACCAAGGCATGCAAACTGACTGCTGAGGCACTATTTCATTTACAGAAAAAGTAACACAGGGTGTTTTCTCAACCTGAATCAATACACCAAAAATTGCATTAGGAAGGAGATGCATGATCCCCATATGGACATGGAGTCATAAATCATTTAATCTTTAAGTTACCAGTCCAAATGTGTTTCTTTTTAGCTGTGAAAAACCTAATGCTATTTGGTTTCCTTTCAATGGCTCACATGAAGTGGGTTTGCTCTCAGCCAGAAGAATGCTAGCTATATCAGTAGATAATGTCAGCAGAGATGTGACTACTGGATGAAAATGCAGACTGAGCTGGGATCAGTTAAACAGGAAGTCTGTATATTGATGAAGAAGGTAAAACAAAATCCACAATTCTCTGTATTTTGATCTCTAGATTACTAAAATAACCTAATTTTTCTAATATCACATATATATACTTGACAATAAAACATACTAATTAAAGAATACTTTTCAACTGGCACTGACAAATCAGTTTATGAACAAGTATTAGCAGATCACCTTATATATAGAGAAAACAATGCTAATGCCATGCCAAAAAGAGGCCTTTTTTGACCTCTGTGTCAAAGCATCAAGTAATACAGAGAGAGAGAGCAGGTGCCTGTATATGCAGAAATATTTATAAAAACCCATGGGTTCTGTTTCCATAATACCATCTCCCATAATGGTTTAGAAAACAGGAAAGAAGAAAATTGAGATCACTATTCCATTTTCTTTTTCTTCACAGATGTTATCAGACAAGGTAGGTGTGGGTTGGATATACAACATGGCAAAAAGATCTTTAGAAAGTCAAAGGCAGAGAAAATTAGGAACTGTTCTTTGCCCCTCCTCTCTTACCACAGGGTGTCTACAGTTTTAAAAGACAGACAACAAAGAAGTTGGTGGCAGAAACTGTGATTCTGGAAATGGCAGCAGAGGCAGGAGCTGGTTAAAGATTTTAACAAAAGTTCATATCATCATACTGATTTTCACACCCCTTTTATAATTTTCAAGAGTTTCCTTGTATTCATTTTTCATCTGCATTTATCATCTTTTTTTCCTATTCTATATTTCAGACTCTTCATTTGCTGATACATGTTTGCAGATGATATTTTTAGTGGAGCAGATAAAGTTTTATTTGTTTGAATGGTCTGGCAAAATTCAAAGAGGCTTATGGCACGCTGTAAGTAGAGTTAATTAATGATTATCTGCAACACATAACCCTTCTGCATCAAAAAGTCTTATTTTAGCCTCCATCAATATGACTGGTTCTACATATTAGCTTCAATGAAAGGTCATATTTTTAAAGAGGCTTCATAGGATATGGCGAAATCCCTTAAAATAACCCATGAGTTTCAAGGAAGTTCATTGAGTAAAAGGCATTTCACTTTGATACAGGGTCTTCTATGAGATAGACAGACTCAATAATAGCACTTAACAATATCAATAATAGCAATTATACAAAGAAGAATTTGGCAGAAGTTTTTTTTCATGTGTAAATCCACAATCCTGCTCTATCAGCACAGAAAAAGTATCCCTTAAAAGCTGCTCTTGCAGATGTAGGTGTACATAGTGTGCTTGAATCTGGCATACATGTGTTCACATACTAAGCTCCGTGACGCACAAGCTTATTTCTCTGCATTTTCCAAATTGCAAATACACAAAAGACCAGGCTGATGCACACCAAAACCAAAACCCGGGCCCATCATGAATAATAAAATAGTGACAGACACTGTAGATATGCAGGCAGTCTTACAGGTCATCTTCTAAGTCCAGACTTCCCTGTGTAGTTCCAGACCTATTTGATTTACCTCTTTTTGCATCCTGTTGCACTGTATGTCGTGTATGTATAATACACACAAACATACATAAAAATATATATAAATCTTTTTTATGGAGAGAAATCTCCCCAAAGGCAGCATCCTGTAGACTTTAAATCAATTTATTTTAATCCAATCTTCATCTGTAATGGTTTTCTTGGCTGCAGCCATCAAGGAAACATCTTGGCAGGTGGGAAAGAATGAAAACATATAACATTTGTTTCTAATGGTTCCTATGCACCATGTAGTTTTGACTTTCCAATACATAAATGCCTGCAAAACCCATGAAATATGACTGGGCTTGGAACTGGTCTCTGATGTAAACCTAGATCTGTATAACTGAGAATTCCCTAAAATATGAACATAAAGACATCCGAAACTCCTTAAAATATCTTTAAAAATAACTGAAGCAAAGTCACAAAGTGAACTTTTCTACTTAAGGGCAAAGATGTAGAGGAATTTTTCCATATAACTGTTCTGCCAAATGGGAAGCCTTTTCTATAATCTAAGACTTTCCCTTTTACCCTCACAACACAAATTTCAAGTCATCGAAAGTGATTTTCTATTAGGAATTACTTAGACCACAGACCCCTAGAAACCTCCTCATATTGTCAGATTTCCACTCCCTGTTGCCAAACTCAGTGCCTTACTAATTGCCTGGGGGTACAGTGCTTTGCTTATAGAAACAAATTATTTTCTTGATGGAATAGCAGGATTTGCACCTGCAGAGACTCAGCTTGGGAAGCCTGGCAAGCAGTCAAGTCAACAGCTGGAGAGCCTAGCTGCCCAGTAACATACAGGACAGACCTCTGGAAAGCCAGGAAGCCTGTCAGGTTGCGCATCAGCTAGTAGGCAGCAAGCTGGCAAGGTGGCTGGCCAAAGACCAAGCAAATGGTTCAGGTTAGTCTGTATGTCTCCTAAGCTGGCTTTTGTTAATAACCCTGATGAATCAACACACTGATAGAAAATTTCAGTTCTAATGCATGAGCATTAGATCATGAATGACATTTATTAGAAAAAATATGCTACCCACAACTTTCCTAGATCCATGAAACCTCAAACGGAAAATCAGCTCAACATTAGATGATGTTTCACGCAGATGTTGCACTGAAAATAACTGAAAGCACAGCAAGAAGAAATCCCCAGAAATACTCTGCTTGCGTGTAATATAATGTCTGTACCACACTGGTCAAGATTGCTCTGGGGCTTGTTCTTTGAAAGGTCATGGCTGTAATTCACATTCATTCACACACCTCATAAAATTACAGAGCTGAGTTACTTACAGTGTTAAGCACTTGTTCTTTTGACCACTAAAACAATAAGAAGTCAGTTTGATTTTAATTTATTAACTGAAAGGATGTTGGTGGTCATAGATTAGTCCTCTTGGAGTTACTGCACTGAATAGCTCTGATACCAAACTCTGCTGATAGATACCAAACTCTGCTTGCTGCTGGAAGTAGTACTTTTCAGAGCCACAGCCAGCTTCTATCAGAAGGTCAGACCACACCAAACAGGAACGCATATAGGACCACGTGAGTAAAAGGTTTCATCTCATCTATTACTTCAGTAGGTTTCCACCTGGCCCAGCCTGCTTTTTTTGCCAAGTTGATCTGACTGCTGTAGCTGGCAGTAGAAGAGAAACTGGTTATGTGTTCACTGAGCTTTCTGGTTGGCTGCTTCTCTCAGTTTTGACTGGCATAACATATTCTGACTTGAAGAAGCAGCTACTGGACATGGAATTCTGCAGACCATTTTTCGCATGATCATTGTTAGATCCAGTCTCTCGAAATTAAACCTCAAACAAACAAACAACACGTGAAAAAAGACAACACAAAAATTAAATACATATGGCTCAGTTTTAATTTCTGAAACTGCTCTTAATAAATATAGGAGCTAGAAGATCCTTATATAGTGTCTCCTAAAACCTCTCTTCCCTCCCCCCCCTCTGCGCCTCCCCAAAAAGCAACTTACACTCTGCTCTAAACAGTTCATGCATTCTCTGTAAGCACATCTGAATTTGACATGTAAAGAAAATGATCGCCCAATTATCAAAACAACAAATTAAGACACCACATCCATAGATAGGATTAAAAATAATTGAACAGAGCAGCTTTTCCAGCCTTGCTCCTCCCCCCCACCCCAAAACAAGTCAACAAAAAATACATGCCAAGTATATGCTGCATTCGCATCAAGAAATCAAATGAACTGTTTCAGTCACAGACACCAGAAAGTATTGGTCCAACCACTCCTCAGCCCTTCAAAACTACAGTCTCATGGCTCCTGAAATAATAAGCCTTATACTAATGCTTTATACATTAAATAAGAAAATAAAATTGGAAGAGAACTGACTTCCAATTAATCAGAATTAAAAATTCACTTCCATACAGACATAGATTTTGGTCACATTGATGGCTATATTCACTGCAATCAGGCTAAAAAAAGATGAAGTATATGACAACATCACCACATCTCCAGAAGAGTTATGCTAGAGAACAGACATACAAGCTGTTCTACAGAACACATACCAATCTGAAACACAAGCTTTCTCCTACACATTGTATTTGAGCAATGGTGCTATGCGACCCCAAAGGCATAAAAATAATGGAAAAAACAGCTGTTATTCAGCAGCTTTTAGTTCTGATTCAGAGTTTTGAATGAATGAAAGCAAGATAATTTTTAGAGTGTTTTTAATTATAAACAAAATAGGTGAAGCAAGAATTAAAAGAAAAGCATCTGGGATGATTCTAGAATTCATAAGCCACCCAGAACACTACCATTTTCACTCTTTGCTACTGCTGTCAAAAACTAGTATAGCTTCTGATTTGAAAGCCAGAAGGGGAAAATGCAGGATATTTCTACTTTCCAGACCTACCAGTCACTGTGGATAGGGTACTGTTCAACACACATATTTACTAGTTCTCTTTGCCTTCTATGAAATAATGTAAGCTCTCTGAAATAATCAGAAGAAATATATAGTACGAAGATTTACCATTAAGAAAGCCATAAAAACTTGAATATTTGAAAGCTAAGACTTTACATTAGTGATCTTCTGAAATCTCTCAAAACTTTTTCCTCCTGAAAATGTAATCATATTTTAACACATTAGGCAAGACACCTTTAGAAGAAACGGTTTCCATTTCTGATGGATACAACTCTGTTAGGAACTTAAAGGCAAGGAACATCACCTTTCCGTATCTCCATCTACTTTTAGAACAGAAAAATTATTGTAACCCACTTTGTTAAGGTTATAGCTTTTCATTATTCTTTTAAAAACTCAACATGCCAAACAACCAGTTCGGCATCCTCTCTGGACTTTGGTCACTGCCTCAGGCAATGGACATCATTCAGTCCAGTTTTCCACTTAATTTTTAAATCTCAGAACCTGAAGTTCCGCGGTGCTACAAAGCAGAACACTTCGGATCCCCAGTGGTGGACAAAACATTCACCCATAACATCAAAAACAAAAAAAGAAAAGCTACTAGTCTTTAATGCCATAATACGAGTATTGTGTTTAGACTCCTTAATATATTCTTTTCTTTCTGTTACCCTCCCAACAATATTCTCATTTGAAATCTATAGTAGGCAAAACCACCCACATTTCAATAAAGGAAAGGAAACAGGAAATAATATCTATTTTTTGACCATATTCCCCCTTATATCTTGTAACAACTGAAGATTGTCTGAAGCGTTGAAAAGGCTGTAGTTATGGACCTAGTACTGACTTGATCCCAGCAATTTAATTTTAAAGCCATTGCTTGTGTATATTATGCTTAACTGTCTTCATTCTTAGGCCCCCCATTACATATTGAGTATACTGAAAGCCATAACTCCAAAACTATAAGAGATATGAAAACACTGTGAATTTACAAAGTCTTCCCCCACCGCCCCCAGCCCTCTCCTCAGCTATTAGTTCTTAGATAATGTGAAGAATTTTAAAGGATCTTCAGGATCTCCTTATTTTTCATTATTGCAGAAATCTAGGGAGGTTCTAAGAATTATTACACATTTTAGTGCCCCACTGACCTGCCAAGTGCCTATAGTACAGTTGTTTCAGATCATAAGCCAGGTAAACAATATCTCTTTCAACTGAATTTCCCAGTCTTTTACCACAAAGCAACAACTGTAGTCTGTACAGAAAAGAAGTGCAGTTCATGTGCTGATGATCACTCCTGAGTGACTTAGATCTGTGAAAATGGTAGCTACCAAATATTTCCGGTTAAGTAAAAAATATCTCCAAGTCTGCTTTGCCTTAAAAATATATTTAGTGCAATATAACAGGCTGCCTACACTCTCACAGAAGGCTGGGAAAGACTGGTGCAGTCTCTCTAGCTATTCAATGGGGAGGTTAGATAACTAAGTATATCCATATTAGGCAAAAAGCCCCTAAATAACTGAATCATTAACACTGGGACAAGGAGGCTATAAGCAACTTCCATTCTTTTAATTCCTTTAAGCTACTTTCTCTCTTCTAAATATTTATAATAAAAATGAGAACAAGTTTTCAGCATTTAAACTTTCCCTGATGTGTCAGTGTCACTAAGAATGCGTCAGAATCAACACCTCCTTGGAGCTGAGCTAACATCATCTCCAAGTAAAAATGCAGTAGATGGAGTTAGAGGTAGGCCGTTCTGCTAGTAATTCATTTCATAGTAAACTAGCTCTATTCACTAGTCCATGAACATCACATACATTTACACTCCCATTTCATGCTGCAGTACATCAATCTGACACCGTCTCTCAAGGGGAACAGTCTACATGCAGACCAAATGGCTTTTCAGATGAAAAATAATGGCAATCGCATTTTCTCTCTGGAGACTTGGGCTCAAACCCTTGATTAGGTCACAAGTTAAAATTAGTTTGGTGCTCTTGTCCTTCCCCACATTTGTGCACCTCACACAACAGCTACTCATTCAGACTCTGAATTCAGGCACTGTCTGATGTGACTAGCAGTTCCTGATCAAAGGGAGACTGCCCGGGGCAGTAGGGGGATATGGACAGCCATGGACTCAAGTGTGTCAACACAAATGCGGAAGAAAAAAGGAAAGTGGAGAAGAAAATATAGTAAAGAATTCAAAGTCCTCACTGTTTTTTGGCAAAATTAAAATCTGGTTTCTTTCTATTATGCTGACCCCAACAAGCACATGGAGGTTGAGCTGAATTTCTGACATTTAACAGACAGCAAAGGGCCTTCTTACATGACTTGGTATATAACCTCTGCAGCTTGTAACTGGCTAGTCACAGAACAAAGTGAATGGGCAAAATCATACTTTAAACATTCTTATGATCATGATTAAAGAACCATCATTTTTCAGACCTCTGTACTGAGCCCCCTGACATTCAGAACTACCTGACAAAGAATTGCCACCTGTCGGGAGAAAAAAAGAGATGAGTTGGTAGTAGGAATACAGCTGTATAACAGAAACATGGGCTTGGGCTATTTACCTTGGGCTCTGTCTGTGGTTTAATCTTCAAAGCTATTCAGTCAGATAGAGGGATGGACAGTCTAGAATCTTGTTATTCCAGCTTGGAGCTGTCAATCCACGCTAACAATGAAAGACTTCCCATACTTTGTAGAACATAGCAGTAAATCAGTATCATCTCCATACAACAGAGCAGCATCATCTGCATTATAAAGGTCTCACTGAAGTACATTATTGCATTATGCCAAATCAATAGCAGGAAATTGTCAGAAACACTACTGTACACCCAAGTGCATGCTAATTTTTATCTTATCCTACTTTCTGCTGTACCAAAACTATCTGGCTGTACATACGGATATATAAAAAAATGACATTCAATTATAAGTGAAGTGTGTTTTACACTCAATCCATAAGATTCTTATCTTAACAATATCTCCAAAGTAAAGAATTTGACTGCAATATAAACTGTAATGTATTTATTCACAACCATATTCCTGTGAGACAAAGCAGTGTTATCCCCACTTTACAGATGGAAATTGAAGTGCAAGACAGACTGTCTTGCCCAAACCTGCACAATAGCAGTTCTGAAACAAAGCAGAAATTTGAACCAACCAAATCCTAGACTAGCCTCTCTCCTTGTTTCAGCGTACCTGAGCTATGCTCCTGCTAGATAATATTAAATATAATTTCTCAAATATTAAACAATAAACAAGCAAAACCACATGACTGAATGAATTATTTAAAACAGCAAATCAAAAGCATGCCAAAATAAATATCTGATAGCAGCCATGAAGATAAAGACAATTTCCAAATAAGCTATCTTTACAAATCCTTATGCTTTTCTTTGTGCTGGACAAGATTTTTGGCAAAAGGGTATGACAAGAAAGTGTTATAGAGATGATTTTTCCTCCCAAACTTCCTTCAACAACTAGCTCTTATTTCAACTTATCCTCACACTTGACTTGTACATGTTTATATGTTATTTCCTCTATAGAACTTTGAAAAAAAAAAAAAAAAAATGTTTGATATTGACACTCCACTTTACTAGTGCTCCTGCATGTAGCCAGCTGCTGACTGGGTGCTCAAATATTCATTGT
Source organism: Zapornia atra (assembly GCA_013400835.1). Taxonomy (NCBI): domain Eukaryota; kingdom Metazoa; phylum Chordata; class Aves; order Gruiformes; family Rallidae; genus Zapornia; species Zapornia atra. The sequence goes on along the minus strand of VZTU01006196.1, from coordinate 75,173 downwards.
AGGTTCACAGATATCACCAACAAAAACACTGATTTGATTTTTTTTTTTAATATGTAATCTGCAATTAATTACATGAACCACCGGATATGCTACTTACACTAATTAAACTTCAATAGGCATTATTTCGCAGCACATGGATAATGAACATGCAACACATTTTCTTAAATAAGACACTTCAGTAAAAAATATTGCTAAGATCATTGAAGTGTTTCATTTTCAGTACTGGATGCAACTTACAGCAAAAGGAATATCATGTGTTAATAGTGTGAATACCTGAGAGGTTGTAGTTGGTGACTACTATCTTTGCCTAGATCTTGCCTGATAACCATAACAGAACAGATATAAAATTCATTTTGGGCATTTTAATGTGAAAAAAATTATTTCACGTACCGTAGCTTACAACAAACCTAGGAAACGATAGAATCATGTAATGAACTCTTGTAAGACCAGGTCAGATTTATTTAAACATTGTTCTCATCCTACTCTGAGATGATACTCTTGCATTTTGATGTATCATTTCTCTTTATTAAGAATATTCAGGGACAAATTTTCCAAAAGTGTTTAGGCACCTAGTGATGCAGACAGGCAGCTCGTGTTATTTTTCAAAATCACTTAGGCAGGTTAGACAGCTAAATCCCACTGAAATTAGTCAGTTAGGCATCTGACTTAGGCACTTTAAAAAAATTTAGCCAATGCTTATTTGCATTTTTCAAGCTTCTAATAATCTTTGAACATCTGTTTGATAAGTTTTGAATTATTTAGGCTGGTTCCTAGTGCATTACTTTCCATCACCTCACTTAAAACAAATACCTCATTAATCAAATTGCAGATTTTTTTTCAGACCATCTGAAGAAGACTTATGAGTGAAATAGATGACATGTTTCTCTTCTATAAGTTGACTTCCTCCCCGCCCCCTGTTTAAATAGGTAAAAGAACAGCATGGACCAGTGGATAATGCTAAATTCTGCTTATTGACTCAATGAGCTTTTTAATAAAGTTTAATATGATTTAATAAAAAATAAATCATTAATTTTCAAAAGGTGGCAAAATAAAAACCACTCAATGTATAACCTGATCAGGTTATTCTCCTCATCTTACCAAAAAACCCCACAAAATTAATATCTCCATAGTTAAATCAAGAAATAGTTACATATGAGAAGAACATGACAAGGACATTTTACCACAAAACATTTGTCCATCAAGATCTTTTGTTTATAGTTTTCATTAAATGAGCAACTTTGTGTTACAAAACATTTCAACAAGATTACAATTTTACAATATTGAAATGTAGCTGTTTTAACAGTGATCCACAGTCAACGTCATATTTTTCTTAACTAGAAAATAACCACATATTTTGGCTTGCTTAGTTTTAAAATATTTTATGGAAAAGGAATTTGTCAGAGTAGGTTACAACACCCCAGTAGGTCCATCACTTCAACTTAATAACTTTTTAATCCACTCTCAAATTTCCACCTTATCTGATCTAAATCAGGTGAGATCTCATCGAGAAGTTTGTCTGAGAACCATGAAAATTGACAACTGAGACACAGGAGAGACAGTCTAATAACTGCTGCCACTAATCTAAAGACAACAGGTGAGTTCTACAATTATCTGCATTCCCTTTGATCTGCAGACATCGGTGGCTGATACACAACTAGCGGAGAACTGGACAGGGCTTGAGGGCAGTGATAAAGGTGGCTCTCTGAAGGAGTATGGGGATGGAGGTACTGTGAGGGAGCCAAAGTTGGAGAAAGGTAATAAATAAAAACATTAGAAACTGGGCTTCAGAAGTGCCACCAAACATCATCAAAACATAGTTTTCATCAAATGACTTTAGATTTTCTTGAGGCACTCTTTTTGGCTTACTGATATATTTCATTCTGTGATGATTCTGATTTTTTAAATTTCAATTTTCAATCAAAAATACTTACCAACATTTTTAAAATACTCAAGATACGATTTAGAATTTTTTTCCAAACTGTTGTTTTGCCTTTTTTTCAAAAGGTTTTTTTCCAGTATACAGTTCTTTTCATTAGAGGGAATGAAACGAAAGAATTGGCTGCCTCTGATGATTCATGATTGTACATTTTGAGGGTTCAATGACAGGATTTTTTTCTTTTGTAACAGGCATTAATTTGTCAAAGCAACACAAGTCTGAAGCTGTCTTTCTACATATGTATGGTGCAATTTATCGCAAGGTACAAATTTAATCATTTTCCATCTAATGTTTACATAAAGGGAACAGTGAGGTCCAAATGTAAGACGTTATATATTGTAAAATAATAATCAGTCTAATAGGTGGGTGCTGAAGTTGATTACTGACTTAAAGCTTGTAGAATAAATGTACTAGGAGAAGGCTTGAAGCAAGGAAAGATACATAGAATACATCAAATTTAATCAGGCAAATGTATCCCTCCAGGCTACTTCGCCTGACCTAAGCTTTCCACTGGGAAACCAGAGTTCAGAATAGTATTTCTGCAGTGTAATTTCAGGTGCAACAAAGTCACATTATGAAAGAAGCATGGAAGCTATTTCTTATGCTATGATTTGCATGGCTAGAGAAGCAAAAGGCAGGAACACTGTTGTCATGCTGTGTCCTGTCCACATCTCACACCCCCGAAACTATAGTAAAATACTATTTCAGACTGCTTGAAAGCATCTCATTCCACTTGTCCACATCTGTACAGTGTGCTCTCAAGAAACACCTTTGAGTCATATCTTTGAGAGGGACAAGAAAACACTGATTTTTTTTTTTCTAGATTCCCACAGAAAGTGTTGAATAGGCCTGAGCCAAACAACTACTTGAGTTGAGGGCAAGTTTCTAGTTCTGGTGATTTAAACCGAGATAATAATTCTTTCCTCAAGAAGTGACTCTACAAGGTGGCTTCCTTTACTGGTGGGGAAAAAAAAAAAAAAAAGGGTCCTTTCTGTCCTGCAACAAGCAACTGGGGAGGTAAAAGGAGAATTAGAGCAGTTCTGTTTCCAGCTGGAGGAAAGTTGTGCTCCCTCCTACTCAAATGTCCCACAAACATACTACCTTAACTCTGAACTCACGTTACTGTTGGCAAAGGCAAGGTGCTACATCGACATTTGAAATTAAAAAGACAGCTAATAAATGAGCATTATTTAGTTGAGGTCTTCTTTAAAGTTATGCAAGTGAGTGTAGCTGAGATGGAGGTATTTAAGGGGGTACCTTATGTACAGTAATACTGATATAAGATTGTCAAAGAAATAGGCTAGTCAACTGTATTAGCCACCAACACTGAGGACGAGAGACATTCAAGTCTTCCAAGAAGACCAGAGTAACTGCTCTCTTCCTTTCCTTTTCCACGCCAGCTCTGATCACCCAGGCAGTCCAGGATAAAAAGGAATCTTCCTCTGTGCAGGTGCAGCATCAAGCTTTAGCACAACAAAGTATCTCTAGCAAAAGAAACTGGAGCTGCTAGCATGCTAATTTTAAGTCATTGTTGACTACTTCGCCAGGAAACAACCTGAGCTCTCAATTAACAAGATCTTTGATATAGGACTTATATTAAATTTTTATTAACTGTTATTTAAGCACAGTTCTGTAAATTCCTTGGCAGTCCATTAAGAAGAGGAATGACAGAGGGAAGAAAAAAAAAAAAATCCACATACCACTCAGCAAAAAGTAAAACCAGCCTTTGACACGATTTATTTTAATATTTTGACTGAAGTAATAATGCATCCTTTAATCTGTAAACCCAAAAATCTCCAAGAACTCCTTAAAATTCCTTGTACACGGATAATGTAAGTATATCAGTCAGTACCACATCACTCTCCAGCAGCCCTGGGTTTGGCAAGCGTATGTAAAACAAGGTTTTCGATGCCCTTTTAAACCTGCTTTATTTTTCATTTCCCCTCCCCCTTTATCCCCAGTCAGACTGAATTTATAACAGATCACACTCAAAAACATCCTATTGGACTAGTCAAGGTTCTTTCCCTCTCCCACCCCCAAATCCAGGTTTTATGACAGAGAACACATTGCTCATGCAACCTCACATGCAGGTCTTGGCATAAATAATTTAACCATAAACTGACTTGGTTGGCTACGCTTACAGAATTGAAAGCTGTCCCACTGAGTTTATTATAGATTGGAACTCCAGAGGGGGGAAGGATAGAGCAGTGAGACTGCCCAAGAAGCTCTGTCCTTAGCTTTCTGTACAGAGTCTCTGTGGGTCTAGTGCAGACAAGTGACAGTGCCTCATCAGTACAATTTCCACTGCTTTCTGTTGGCATTCCGAGTGCTGCAATGTCTGAGTTTATGCCATGAAAAATCATTTCATTTCCCAGAGGATCAGAGCTCAAGAGGTTCTTGAAGACAAGTTTGAACATTCTTTGTTTGGGCCTAATTTAGCATTCACATAAACATTAACTTCTTTATGCATGTCACCATTTCCAGTGTAATTGCTTCTGCTGCATTCTACCAACTTACCGTACAGTCAGACACCTTCCTAACAACTGTAACTGAGCCAGAATAGTTTCCCGACAGGCTAATTATTGTTTTGTCTATATAGTTCTTGTACTACAGAGAACGGGGTTGAATATTTACCTTTTAAATAGCCATTCAGTTCAGTACAGAATGGCAAGGTTCTTTTTGCTGCTCAGCATACATAAACATTTCAGTAACTAGGTGCTGCTTTCTATATTTCAGTATGTATATCTTGCCTTCCATTCATAGAGAAGTTTCTTGGGACAAATTTCACAGGGATCCCACTTCTCAAAGAATAAAATAGGCAAAGGAACAAACCCTGAGCAATAAATCATTCAGTCATCATTAATTAACAAATGCATATGTGTGCCTATTTACAGATATTTATATACACACATACATATGCATATGTGTATACAAAAAACTGGTCCAAAACATTTCTGCCTAAAACGCTATACAAACCATTATAAGCAGTCAGCAGGACAAATAACAAAACACAGACAGAACCTGCAAACAGGACTTGGGAGAGGATGCTCAATGAACAGTTTGCAGTGTGAGTTGGTACCCACCATGAAACACTTTGTACAGCTGAATAGCATCATGGTACCATGTATCTATCTATCAAGGAGAGAACAGCACTAAGCCCACCTCATATGAAATAGTCCAATATTAGGTTGCCATTTCTGGAGCCCACAGAAATAAGCTTTCTAGACTTCTAATATGCAAACTTTCAGCTTTGAGTTAGATGCAGTTCAATGCAGTTTTGCTCTTGAAAACTTTGGACTGCAAAACTTCAAGACAAACTGTCCCTCCAGTTCTATATCTATCAAACACAGATGAGAAACCCTCACTATATGACACTGATGTTGACAAGACCAATTCACCTCAATGTATGAGGCACCAAGGTATTGCAATGAAAGATGTAAGGAAAAAAAAATGCTCAGTGGCCAGAACTACAGCTGCCTGATGAGAAGATTCTGACAGTTCTTTTCAGTGATGAAGATTTATTCAGAGGTTCAGGAATCCATAAGTTCAGATGCTTGTCTGAGGCTTCTTATTTGTGAATAAATACAGGACTTCAACGGTCACATCAAAGATAACACAAAAGCCAGAGGTAAGGGAGCTGTGGTGAAGATGAGAATCTGATGGTATTTTGATATTCTGCTATTTATTCAGAGTGAACCCAGGAAACAAAGAGGCTGACAGCTTGTTAAGCAAGCAGAACTTAGCAAAGACAAATTGCATTCCCTGTTGAGATTGCTGAAGATTCTAAACTCAATACAAGGTTTTGGTGAAAAATTAATTTGGCACTTATTTACTACCATCTGTTCCAGATATTCCAAGTGGGTACTAACAACCTATCATTGACATGTAAACCATTTGAAGCTGTAAAAGCAACCAGTATGGAAGATGATTCCTGTCTCCAGGAAAGACAATCTGTCTCAAACACACCATATTCAGCATTTCTGCTGTTCTGAAAGACTTCAACCCTGAATTGAATACAGGACGTGTTGGTTAAATATCATACCAACTAAAATTGTCTCATTTCAAAATTTAGCTACAATTCTAGTACTGTTTTGCTCTTTATGTACAGCAGTAAAAAGATTTTAAAAACAATGGATTGGAAAGAGAGGAAACAAGAAAAATATAGAGGAAGCATTCTCAGCATGCTACAGAAAAAAAAATATCCACATTCTGAGCCCATTTTTGCTTCACATTCAGAAGTTGTAATTTTCACTGAGGTTAAGAGAAATTAGGTAAGGCTAAGTGCAGAATTCATCCCAATGCTGCCTTCTTTCTTCAAAAGATTACTAAACACCTAGAACGACCATAAAAATAAAAGCTTACAGAATATTGAACACCCAGGAACTCCACAGCAGCACCATGTTACTAAACACACCAATACCTGGCAACTCCAACACTTTCAGACAGCCACACAGCGTTCTCAATACCAGTCTTGGCTTCCTATCACACAAAAGAATTTGACCTGGCCCAGCCCTATTCTGCACCGCATGCAGATCTTCACTCCAGCAAGGGTAGAGAGAGGGAAATAGCTGGACACATTCTTGTCCCCCTGACTCCTGGTGCTCCTCTCTCTCCTCCAGTTCTACATGCACATCCCCTTCCCACAAAAATAATAGATCACTGTTACTTGTTTTGGATTCACAGGGGGTCCAACTTCCTGGGATCTAACATATGAGGGAAGGCAGTTTGAGCACTGACTACTGCTGCTGCTATGTAACACAAAGAGCTGGCTGACCGGCAACAGGCAAGGGGAGTGAGACAACTCCCTGAGAGAGATTTCTTTCCTAAGGACTTCAGTGTCCATCATCTAAACCATAAAATAGTATTGTAAGTAGCATGCCTGTATCATGAAAGATTTAACTGGTTGAAGGCTTATCATGACCCTCACTATCACAAATTTACATATAAGTTAGACATCCAGCCTGATTAAATATATAAAAGCCATCCAATTTAACAAGCAATTTTATAATTTCTGAAGACAAATTAGAGATTACATCTGAGACTACCTGGTGGGAACTGTTTGGAGAAAGATCTTGATTGGCTCAAGGTTTTGCAGACAACTGAGGTTTTGTAAAGTGTTTTGATTTAGTGTCTAGAGAGAGAAGATTAACTCTAAACACTGCATGTGTGGACAGATTTCACACTCATAGTTAGGTCTGCTTGTCAAGAAAATTCTACTTCAAGCCAGTCACACAATTTAAACAGCTAGCTTTTTCTCAAGAGCTCTCTGCTCTATGAGACATAACAGCATCATCCACTTTTGTGTGTTTTCTCTTTTCCAGCGGTCAGTATCAAACTGCAGACAGTACTTTGCAGAGGGTGTAAATAGGCTAGAATCCCACGGATTTACAGAGGAATATAATTAATCTACCCACAAACTAGATTAATTTCTCAGCACATATTTAACACCCTAAAGGTAACTGAATAACTCCCATTAACCTGACAACAATAGCCAAGAGCGCCACATCTTGCAATGTGGCTTATAGATCACAAAAATTAATCAAAACCTCCTTGACTGTTAAAATTGGAACCGGAATATTATGACATTGAAAGTGAAACAGTGAAAGCAGTTCAAGAAGTTCCTTTGAGTTTTATCTTACTATCCTACTACCTTACAGGTGTATTCATTTTTTTGTTTTACCTTTATCGTGCCTCACACATTTCATTACACAGCACTTCTACAAGAAGAAAGAAGGGATCACTTAACGTGTCATCACTATCTAAAGTTTTACTAAAAAGACCGCTAAAAAGGCATAATCAAAGACAGGAAATTTAAGTCTAATAAAATTTGTCTGCTATATCTCATGAAATTAGATTCATGTCAAACATAGCATACTGATTGATATATCAGGTACTTTTATCCCTCCAACTAAAGTTGTCTTGACTATTATAGGACTGCTTTTGTCCTTCAATTTTACAAGTAGTCCAAATACAGCTTATAGATCTTGTCCACCAATGCTTTCAGCCACTTAGGACTTGGACAATTTATACTGTTTTGATGCAAAGGTTACATAGTTAAAGTTCCATTGTCACAGTTTTCTACTTCACATACAAGTACTTCCGTTTATGCCTAACTCAGCAGCCAAGCTATCGATTAAATTGCCTTAGGTCAGCCCACCCTGCAATTCCAGCCTCAATCCTTACATTGTTTTCCAATAGCTTGCTTTATTGACTTCCAGTTCTTAGTTTTGACTTTTGGATATTGCTTTTAGCTTTAACCCTCTCCTGTGTTTTTTATTCAAGTTGTATTTTACTGCTGCCTCAAACTGTCCAAAGAAATTGTAGATGAATGTAAAGATGTGTCTCTTAGGCTAAAAGGGAAGAAACTAAAATAAGCATCAGCAAAAAGGCATACAAGGCCTGTCACACACTAGTTTCAGAATATGTATTTTTTCAATCTAAGTGCATATTATTCTTTATCAAAAGCAATCTTCAAAACAACAACTTGTAGCATTTTCTCTCCTCTACTAAAACTCCATAGGGAATCACTGATCCTCTCTGCATAGCTCATTTAGTGACCTTTGATGTCTAGAGTCCTGAAATGTTTTCTATTTATATGGGTGAGTTAAAGACAGCAGGTCTGATTTTCTACCATCTCACACTTTGTTGAAATACATTTGTGCTGAGCAAACTGTAAAAATCTCATTATTCCTATTGAGTAGCATTTTACTCACTTAGTCCTGTGGAGAATCAAGCAAACAAATCAAACTTGAGCTGATTCTGGAAGACCCCTACCTGTAAATGTGAGGGCAGAACTGGACTTTTACAATAGGGATGTTTCCAAAATATGAATTTTCATTTTGCAAAAATCCAGTGGCAGTTACATTTGCAGTTCCTGTATTATTCTAATTCTGCAACTGAAGTTAGCATTCTGTCAACGTACCCAGTTTGTTCTATTTGTTTTACTGAAAAAGCATGAGAGATTTGTGTGTGAATAGTTCTAAATATATATATTTTCATTGAACTAAAATATTGTTTGGGTTGGTCACTAAAAGCTTACAAGAAAAGTATGCTTCTGGATGTGTTTACTTCTACAAAAATAAATATTCTATTATTTGTATGGTTGACAGTCAGCTTTGTTGTAGTTCCAGATGAAAAAGAGAGTATGTTGATTAGAGAAAATACAGCTATGTTCCATCTTCCTTCCCTGCTTCAATAAGAGAAGAGCATTTACATATTAATTCCAGGACTGAACAGCTGCATTCCCTAGAAAGCACCATTCATTGCAGCAGTGAGTGAGAAAAAAAAAGAAAGGAAAAAAAAAGAAAGAAAAGAAAAAAGAGCTGGCATAAAAGTTAAGGTGGATAAACACTGATATTGCAATTCTTCTGTATTTCCAGGAGGACTACTCTTTCTTTTAAGGAGTGGATGAAGACCCTTCCATACAACCTATCACAAGAGTATTCCAATTATATGATGAGCAAAAGGAATGGCGTTATTTCCATTTCACAATAAGGAAAGAAGAGCCATAAAGGGATTATTTACTAGATTTAGAAAACAATTTATCTATAAATTTAATTCTCTATTCTACGTAGAGTACTAGGTGATTTACCCGGTATTACACAAGAGATCTACAGCAATTTCCTTCTCCAGTTCCCATTTCCATGTGTTATCCTTTACAATGATGATTCATGCTTTTTCTTCACAGAATCACAGAATATTAGGGGTTGGAAGGGACCTTGAAAGAGCATCTAGTCCAACCCCCCTGCCAGAACAGGATCACCTGGATGAGGTCACACAGGAACATGTCCAGGAAGGTTTCAATGTCTAGAGAAAAGGAGACTCCACATCCTCACTGGGCAGTCCTCTCTACATTTTTGTTATATAACAGTGGTGATCAGTGGAGCAGAGTCCAGCTGGAGACCTGTGACTAGCGGTGTTCCCCAGGGATCGGTGTTGGGTCCAGTCCTGTTTAATATCTTCATCAACGACCTTGATGAGGGAATAGCATCCACCCTCAGCAAGTATGGTGATGATACAAAGCTGGGAGGGATGGCTGACAAACAGAAACACTATGCTGCCATCCAGCAAGACCTGGACAAGCTGGAAAGCTGGGCAGAAGAAAATAAATGAGGTTCAACAAAAAGCAAGTGTAGAGTCTTGTACCTGGGAAGGAATAACTGCTTGAATCAGTACAGGCTGGGGGATGACCTGCTGGAGAAGAGCTCTGCGGAGAAGGCCCTGGGGGTCCTGGTGAATGACAGGTTGGCTATGAGCCAGCAGTGTGCACTGGTGGCTTAAGAGGGCCAATAGGATCCTGGGATGCATCAGGAGGAGTGTGGCCAGCAGGTGGAAGGAGGTGATCCTCCCCCTCTACTCTGCCCTGGTCAGGCCCCACCTGGAGTATTGTGTTCAGTTCTGGGCTCCCAGGTACAAAAAAGACAGGGGTCTCCTGGAAAGAGTCCAGAGGAGGGCTATGAAGATGATTAAGGGCCTGGAGCATCTCTCCTGTGAGGAAAGGCTGAGTGAGGCTATGTTTATCAATATCTTAAGTATGGGATGCAGAGGGAATGGCCAGCCCCTTTTCAGTGGTCTGTGGAGACATGAGAAGGGACAATGGCTTCAAGTTGGAGCACAGAAAGCTCCGCACCAACATGCAGAAGAACTTCTACACAGTGAGGGTGACAGAGCCCTGGGACAGGCTGCCCAGGGGGTGTGGAGTCTCCATCTCTGGAGATATTCAAGACCAGTCTGGATGCCTATCTGTGCAATATGAGCTAGGGAACCTGCTTTGTCAGGGGGGTTGGACCTGATGATCTCTCGAGGTCCCTTCCAAACCCTATGATTCTGTGATAACTTTAAAATATATTGAAAGCAGAGATAGATAGTTGTTCATTTGACAAGAACTGCAAAAATGGCTTAAGTGTTTTGTGTACCTGTGAAGATGGAAGGCAGAGCCTGCTTCTGTGAGGAACCGAGCATTAACAGTACCATCACTTCCTATTTTTGAAGCACAGAATAGTATTTAAAAAATGAAGAAAAATGATAGATTTTTTTCCTTAGCTAGATTTGTCAGTCCCATTTTCAAAATCCTCTGAACTATCTCTGCCACTGTTGATTTCCCTTGTGATCAAGAAATGTGAATGAAAATAGGTAGCCTCCCACCATGGCCTCAGAGGGGGAAAAAAAGGTGGAAAGCAGGAGAATCTCTCTTAACTCTCAGGACATTTCATACTTCCTGACATAAACTGTGTCAAGTTAAACCCGAAAATTTTTATGAGAACTGACTGGCAGGACTTTTCCTGATGAGGGTCTGTAAGAATGGTAGCACTTGACATCAAAGAAAGAGAAAAATACACAACCAAAGGTCCAGTCCTGGAAACAGTCACTTCCACTACTGGCATCGGTACAGCTAAGCAAAGGAATTTAGCAACGAGGCTAACTAAGTAACTTTTACAAGCAATGAGGCTGTAAAGTTTCACAGTATATTAATCCAGCTTAAGATGCTTTCCTGCTTCCCAAGTCACCCCCTGACTTTGGTAACTGACTCCTATCCCTACAGGTACAACTGCTTTGGGGCCATGTGGGAAATTCAATCAACGCAATTACATTGGTTAAAAATAACTCTTCAAAACAGTGTTGTTCTTAATTCAGCCTGCCTGAATTCAATCATTGGTGTTCTGTTTAATATCCACTAGCACTGCAAGCAACAGTAGCAGAATGTTTCATGAGAAAGTTTTAAGAGAATGCCATTTATCACTGTTTTAGAGAGAAAAATCAGCATTATTTGTCCTATTAAATATCATTAATGCCTACTGGCCTTGAAGTTAAAGATTTGGGAGCCAGCTGTTGTCCCCAAATAACTGATAATCTAACAGGTTACCCGGCCTACTACTCAGCAGGTTCAGAGCCACCAAACATATTTCACAGTCTCCCCACCATGGAGGACTTTGCATGCTCCACACCCTGCAGTGCATGGTAGAATACCATATTTTCTACAACTCACAGAATTCTACACTCAATACCTGATTATTTATGTTTTCTGCAAAATATACACTACATGCTACCAATACAAATTAGGAGCTTGCTCAGCTGCCTTCTGGAACTTCAAACAGTGTTTTTATACAGACTTTTGCTTATTCCTCCACCCCCATATGTTTTTCTTCTTCTAAAGTAGAACTTAATGGAACTTTTGAAAGATATAGTCAGAAGTTAAAGACAAGGTAACATTTTTAAAGCTTATTCAGCTGTACTTATGAGATCACAGAGTAAACTACCAGGAACTGAAATCATGCAGAGGAGAAATGTCAGAAAATGTATTTAAAAAAAAGTGGTAAAAAAGAGAGGGGAAAAAGTAAATTTAACAGGGATTCTAGCATTTCCAGAAAAGTAACTACCTTTATGTTAGCCTCCTGAAGGGCTTCAGATCAAGCCATAACTGATTACATGATTTTAAAAGAAAACATACTTTGTCTTTGGTGTGTTTTTTCTTTCCTTCAATTTTGTAACAAGAGGTCCTGCTCAGACTGGCAATTAGCCAGTCAATATTAACCATCTATCAAACTGTGTTCAGGAAAGCAAAACTGGCTGTAGAGAAAAGAACATACCTTCTACTGAGTTCTTTCAAGAATAATTTTCATATTTGCTCCTTTTCACAATACAAAGTCCCATCATGTAAAGCATGTTATTCTGAGTGAGAAAGGCTGTTTTATTTCTTCCACCCTGTTGACCAAAGTGCCCAGGAGTTGGTGGGCCTAAACTCAACACACTCAATGGCCACTGTGCTGTTTCCACAGTTCTGTTCCTCTTCTGTATTACCCTTGACCGATTAAAAAGATGTACAGTAGTTCTGACTGGCATGTTTGAAAATCATACTCAACATTTCTAAAAAGCTCTTCCCTGAACTTTCTGCACAATAATCATTCAAACAACTTCAACATAAGCATTACAAGCAGAGTAACTCTCATCAAAATAGTAGCATAAGTCTGTCTTGGAGAACTTCAACATCAATTACACACTTAATGCTACAGAATTTTACCGTCATGAGGATGCCTGCATGTTTATCAAACATAAAGCCCATGTAATGTCTCACTAAGAAGTTCAAGAATGCTTCTTTTAACTAGAATACTGAAAACGTGTGCTGTCAGAAATTTGGCTATAAATAACCATTTACTACTTCATTTAAAACAAAGCTTTCTTGCCCAAACTACCCCTGTCACAATCACAGTACTGTCCTGAGTCTAATCAACAGCATTATTTTACCAGTTACAAACATTCTGTATAGCTCTTAGAAAACCAGTACCGTGTCCTTGGTGCAAGGAAGGCTAATGGTATCCCACCCTGCACCCTGATGGTGCAGAGAGAGCACTGTCAGCACATGGTGGGAAGGGATCCTTCCCCTCCGCTTAGCACTGGTGAGGCCACACCTGGAGTGCTGTGTCCAGTGCTGGGCTCCTCAGCACAAGAGAAACACGGAGAGAGTCCAACAAAGGGCCACAAAGATGACTAAGGCACTGAAGCACCTCACATCTGAGCAAAAGCTTGTTCAATTAATATAGATATTTATGCAAAGACAGGCACACAATATCTAATAGCACGGGTAGTAGAAGCAATCAAAAGAAGTTCCTTCCAGAAAGCAAGTACTGACTTGCAATGATACAGCATACTATGTGCTTCTGTTTTTAGCTTGGCTGGCTGGCAGATTTATACTGATGTCAAAGTATTTAAACAGAGCTACCCTTATCAGCAACCTTATCTTAAAAGTATTAGAGAAGACCAATCACATAAAAAAGGGCTAAATTCCTGCCAGACTTCTGAATTGAAGCCATCAAGCCACTTGGCTTTAAGCACAGAGAACTACCTACAAATTAAATGATGCAGTAATTTACTGCTTTCCCTTAACTTATCCAAATGTCCAGTATATACCTGGACACCTGTTTTGTTCTACCCCAACTGCCCACTTTCATAGACAGTCAGCGCCACAAAAAAGACCTTGAAATAAGGTAGGACTTCTAGTCAAATCAGTGCAATCACAGATTCACAGCTTCTACATTAAGATAACTGGTCATAAAACAACTCGGATCTGGAGACAGTACAAGTGCTGGGAGGCAGACTGCATTAGCTCAATCTCTGTGCTGCTCTAATACAGTTACCTAGCAGGGTAAACATGCATTTGCCTTCTAAAAAAAAAAACAACCTTCACAGATACACAGTTGGGCTTTTTTTTATCTTCCCAGAACTTTAAGAAAATGGATTGAAAAGAAACCAGACCCAAAGAATCAGGAGAATATCATAGATTCAGATGCAGCCATACAAGATGACATTAAGGTAAGCAGAAACATAGCAAGGTTTTCAATTTCAAAATGAAGATGCTTTTAGTTAAGTATAAGGAGTTAAGAGGAGAGATGCAGAATCATCGGCTTCCACAAAAAGATGACAGTTCCATTCAAATCCATTGGGACAAAAATCTGTACAAGTTCACCATTTTCAGCATCCGATGCAAAGGGATGGACTTTACTATCCTTCAGAGAGGCTTTATGCTAACTTTAAACCAAATAAACAGGAAAAAAAAGTTATAGTTCTTAACTCTTTAAATAGTTTTTCAGACCATCAACACAATTGTTGATAAACGCCCTTCCCAAAATACAACACATAGAAGGACCACAGAAACTAGTAAAGAACTTACTTCCCCTCAAATCTTATTTTCTTTTATCACATGGCTATGTAGACAGGCAATGGAGGAAAAGCTTAGTGGTGTGTGTGTCTACATGATCACACATACTGAGCAGCAACATAAATGAACATGAAAGCCAGCTATAAATCTTAAAGAATTCTATTCTACTTTAGAAGCACTTGTCTATAGTCTTTCTCCTTCATTTTCCTTGCTTTTAGTAAGATTGACTTTACCATTTCTGCATGCTTTTCCTCTCATGGTTACATAATAATACGTAAGACATGAAAACAAAAGGATTTAAAATAATTCACAAAGATAAGAGGAACTAGGGGACCCAGGAAAAAGATAGTTGGGCTAGGTGCAAGTGCAGTTCAGATATTCTGTGGAAAACTGTTATAAGAAAAAGGAATCTTCTAGCAAATGACTAGTAGATGTAAAATTGTATTATCTTTACTAAATTATCAAGGAATAAATATGGTATCACGAAAAGGAAGACACATAGAAGGTGACATGTTCAAAAAGATGAAGTTATGTTTCCTACCTCTTCAGACAGAGCTTCATCATGATGGATGGTTGCCTCTAGCGTATATTCTCACCACACACCACTGCCACTTTCCTTTCGTGCCAATCTCTTTCAACTCACCCTCCAGTATAATTTTCATCTGTCTTTTTTCTCTCTAATAATGCTTCCTCACACTCACACACTCCATAATTTTTATCTTTTTCCTTTAAGTTTTACTCATTTAATCATTTTAGCGTTTTATTGGCTTCCTGTCCTGCTTCTCCTGCCATCACAAGACATTGCCTAGAATGGAAAAGTGGAAACAATTGAGGTATTTTAACAAGCTGAGCTGGTTGAACTACTAAAGGCTATTTTCAAAACAAAACACATCAAATTTTAACCTTTTTTTTTTTGTTTAATATTGCAGTTATTGAGATTTCACTGAGCCCAAAGGTTTTCAAGATACTGTTTTTGCAAGATCTGTTTATGCGAACACAAAAACCATGAGAAAATGTTTTGCATAGTGTGGTGGTTTGATGCTGGCTGGAGGCCAGGTGACCACCAAAGTCAGTCTATCACTCCACTTTTCAGCTGGACAGGGGAGAAGATATATATTGAGAGGCTTAGGAGTTGACATAAGGACAGGGAGAGATCATTCCGCAATCAGCGTCATGGGCAAAACAGACTCAGCACAGAATAAAGGAAAGAAAGCTCTCTAATTTATTACACTACACTGCACACACAGTGACACCAGAGTCATATAGTGAGAAGTGCGACCAGATCTTAAAGCACCTCCCCCCACCCCTCCCATCTTAGCAGACTTCACTTCATTGATGATTTTGCTCCCTTCTTCACCTCCCGTTGTGGCATGGAAAGGGGCAGGGACTGGGGGTTTTGGTCAGTTCCTCACAAGTTGTTTTCCTTCTTAGACAGGGGGGCATTCTGCACCATTCCTCCACTCAGCCCTAGTGAGGGCTTCAACTCCTCACTAACTGCCCCAGTGAGGGTCACTTCTATGGGGTGTAGTCATAGAATCACAGAATGTCTCTCATTCCCATGCTACTCCAGCCTGGTTCCCCACGGAGTCACAAGCCCCCCAACAAACCTGCTCCAGCATGGTTGTCTCTCTCTCCATGGGCTACAAGTGCTGACAGAGGCTTGCTCCAATGCAGGTCACAGCATCTTCTGCGTGTCTCGACATGCTCCAGCGTGGGGCCTCTCCAGAGGCTGCAGGTAGGGTTGCTGCTCTCCATCCTCTTCCATGGGCTGCGGGGGAACACTCGCTCTACCATGGTCTTCTCCACAGGCTATGGGGAATTTTTCTCTCTAGCACCTGGGGCACCTTCTCCCCCCCATCTTCACTGGTTTGGTACAGAGTTTCTTACATCTTCTCACTCCCTTCTCAGGGGGCAATAAGCAGCTGCTTGCTGTTCATTTTCTCCTCTTAAATGTGATACACAGAGGCACTATGACCATCGCTGATTGGCTCAGCCTTGGTCAACAACGAGTCCAGCCTTGTTTACTCTGATGTTTACTCTGTCAGGCCTAGGAAAAGCTTCTAGCTTCTTGCAGAAGCCACCCCTGCAACCCCTCTCCTCCACAAGAACCCAGCCATGCAAAACTACAACACTACTTCCAAAGCCCCTAAACTAAAACATTATCTCCAATGCATAAAAGACTATTTTCTTTCAGAGCAATCTTGCCAAATTATCCCTCCAGTACAAACTCCATTTAGGGACTTTTCCCTACTTTATCTTCTCTACCCTGCAGTCTACAGAACCCTAGGAGCGCTCAGACTCATTAGATCGAGGTGTCTTCCCAGCATGCTTCGGTATGAAAAACTGCAATGGCATCAAATTTCATGGATTTATACCTGTTAGCAGTAGAGCAAATGCGAGTCTGACTTCCCTCCAGACAGCAAGCTGGCAATCCTGTGCATTTGATCAAAGTATCTTTGCTTTCATCTTGAAGTAGATGCAAGTACAGGTACTCACCAAACAGGGTGCACATATCTGCTTAAGCAATTTCTCTGAAAAGTCAGGATTTAGAGATGTTAGCTTATCGGGTGCCTCAGTTGTGCACTTGTTTAAACAAGCTTCATGGTACCTGATCTGTACCATTTGGTAGGTGCCAGAGAAAAACGTTCCTGGGTTTGCGTGCAGATCAAACATGTCCCAAGCTGACTTTATCCATCTCACTTCTGAGCTCTTAGGTCTGAGCTACTGTTCTGCAGGACTTATTTACCCAATATGAAACTAAGAGCAAATAGCAAGATACTTCTTATCAGATCTTTCATACCATACAGAAATAACTGTGGTATCCCCACACTACACTAACAGAAAACATTCCTGTGCAGAAGGCTGAGGGAAGACATGTATAAAGCAAAGACTACAGACAATCATATAAAGATTACTGTCACGTTAAGTTATATGAAGTTTTGCTGCTAATCAATGCATTTGTGCCACTGTCAGCAAATCAAGATTACGTAGCCCTGGGAAGCTCAAACTCAGCTAAAACATATAAAGAACAAAATGTAAAAGTACAGTGGAAACTCAGATGGGCCTTGAGCCTTGATCTCAGTATGAAAAAAAAGTGCCACAGAAGTATACAAGACATATTAATATAACTACACCTAAGTTACATACCCTGAATAGAAAAAAAGTATCTCCAGACTCCTTAAACTCAAATCTGTGTGATAGTGTAATTACTTCTAAACCACTAAGAAAGCTTAATCAGTCAGAGCAACAGGCTTCTGACTTAACTACTGACTGAGCAACACAGATTATACTCTGGTGCACTGTAGATAGGTACTTACCAGTATTCAACCTCTTGTAAACACTGTGTATATTTCCCAGAAAACTGACATAATTTTGAATCTCTGCAACCAATTCACTAGAC
Source organism: Zapornia atra (assembly GCA_013400835.1). Classification (NCBI taxonomy): domain Eukaryota; kingdom Metazoa; phylum Chordata; class Aves; order Gruiformes; family Rallidae; genus Zapornia; species Zapornia atra. The sequence goes on along the minus strand of VZTU01006196.1, from coordinate 57,185 downwards.
CCTCAGGCCACTTTAGGTTGACAAGAAGCAGAAAAAAACATACCAAAAAACCCCCCAAGACAAAACAACCCCACTCCCATCTCCCAAAACTATAACCTGCCTTCAATTTCTTTTACAAGCATAAGAATATTTATTTGAAACCAGAAATTTTTACAGGCTACTCTTATGTGCCTGTTTCATTAAACTTGAAAATCAACATGCTGTATCTTCCCCATCACCACATCAAAAAAGCCTTATGTTCTTATTTGTTACAAATTCATATTTACTGGAAATAAAGTCAACTCAAACTTGGAAATGAACAAAATTGCCTGGCTTCCAGATACAAGCTATGCAACTACAAAATAAAATTTACAGATGAATATTTTCCCCCTGTTATTCCATCTTGCATTTAGGATGGATTTAATTTTATTTGAAACTTTACAACTAACTCAGCTTTTGTTACTCACAGTGAATAATAATCATACAGATCTTGCCAAAGTGTGATTAGATTTTCACATTAGATTATAGATGCTTTACATCACTGGAAGGTCTCAAAGATTTCTTCTTAAGCATGCAAGAATATTTTAGTGATAAATTATAGCTTCATTTAAAGTTAAAAGAGTATACTACAAAACAAGGTGCAAATATCATGTAATTGACTGGGACACACATGAGATTTTTTTGCTTGTTTGTTTTATTTAACTTTTATTCTATTATTATTATTCTTTAAAAAAAAAGACGGAGAAATTCTCAAACAGATTCCTCAAGAACACGTTATCCTCTCACTACACTTAGGTGCAGCTAGTGGAATAAATTAAACCTTTCTACTGCTATGCTCAATCAGCTTTGTGCTGTTCCTCCTCATTATTTTTCCATTTCGGATAGTGAAAATCTAAAGTTAATAGTTTCTTTTCACTGAACAAAGTACTGTGCCTCTGAAATACAGGAAAAGGAACAAGGAGAGGAGAGGAGGAAATATGACAACTTGATATGTCCAGTCCCCCGCTCCCATGTCA
>VZTU01006196.1:11156-56144 GCA_013400835.1 Zapornia atra | reverse complement strand
AAAAAAAAAAAAAGATAGTCAAGCTTTCAGATCCTAATGAAGCAAGCAGCAACAGAAATTAGATGTGGTTATTTTCCAGGCACAACATGCTGCTATCCAGCTACTTGCCACTTGCTTCTGCCCCTGGAAGCTGTACACAACCTGTATTGCTGGCCTTGACAATCCTCACAAAGTTTAAATTCAGCAAGAGAGATTTTGCAAATGCAAAGTGTTTCATGTTTATTATTTTATTTTAAACAGACTATGTCCACTTGGACCAGGGATTATTTAATTTCCAATATCATTGGAGAATAAGGCAACAAGACAATAAGAAGCTTAAAGTGAAATATAGATGACCTTACACATTTATATGTCATTGGAAGTCTACATTTACATTCCTACAGTAGGCAAGATTTAATTCTAGAATTATCAGTCACATACAGTAGAAAGTTTAGAGATATTAAAGGAAGTCTATTAAACTCAAGGGATATCAGTACCTTCTGAGAACATGAATCCAGCCTGAAAGAAGAGACAAATCTAGCTCACTTAACTCTTTCCATACTTATAAAACAAGAAACTGTGGTATAAAAAGAGGTAAACAGGACTCCTGTCCTCTGAATTAAATCTCAGGGAGCAAACCTGAAGGGATCTTATCACAGTTGACAGTGACAAGGCAGAGAGAAAGCCTGTAGGCCTTGCTGTACTGTTGCTACAAACTGCAAACTATCAGCTATTTTAAATGTGTGAAGTGCATGCTGTTTATATTTTAGTACTCCATTTACTTCAAAATGGTTTTAGGGTAGTAGTAAGTATTTTATCTTTATTTACCTAATCTGTAATCTGAAACAGTGTTGCTTTCCGTTGTGGGAGTGATAGATAAAAAGCCGTATATTAAAAAAAAATTAAATTCTTGCATCCCCAAATTTTGTTTCACATGAAATTCTGTCTTTATGTTCCTAAAGGACCTACTGACCTAACTTGTGAATTAAATGAGTGAAGTTCAATGAAAATGATTGTTGACTAAATTGAAAAACATGTGCTTCCCGTGCATTAATGTTTCCTTTTCAGCTTGTGGTCTGGGTTCTGGCAGCACTTAGATTTGTGCTCTCTAACACACTATCACAACAAAAATTGCATTTATTACAGAGCTTCTAGCTGAACCCAGGACAGTCCCAAGATGAATTCATTGCATTCATTCAGGATCCCCTGGGCTGATCTACAGCGTCTCTCAACATATCCAGACTAAATACTAGTGGCTTTACTGTCATTGTGTAAGTTACTGCCATGTAGAAAGAATAAACAATTTTCTAAGTCTATATATAATTTTAAAAGGTGTCAGAGACATGAGATGGCCATTACCTACATGAACAACACTCCAGATATTTTCCTTTTGCTACTCCCTTCAAAGTTACTTTTGGAGTGATATCTTGTTCATTATTGCCAAGCGTAAAGAAAAAAAAATAATGATGGCAACCCTCAGTGTTGCTCAGGACTTGATTTCAAGCTTAAGAAACAAATATTTCACTGAAGTCTTAACAAATGTCCTCTTTGCCACCACAGCCCAATGCCAGGCTATTACCTGCCACAGTGAGATCAGGGCAACAGATCAGAGACGCTGCTGTGGCTGCAGGTCTACCATCTTCTCCCAGAGTCACCTGAGACTTCAAGTCAGTATATTTTAAATACAGGACATTCAGAATGAAGTCATGTTGATTTCTGCTATAAACTGTAGCAATATTTTGTGGGCTGCATTACTACTTTTCTGGATCAACATGTGGAGCTATGGCACTGCATCATCTTCCATCGCTTTTCAGGAAAGCTTTTCCCTCTTATTAATCATACATGTTTAAACTTCTTACATTCCTTACCTTTTTTTGACTCTTTAGATGAAAAACACTTAGCTGGCCTTGCAGTCATTCCTTTCATACCCACTTAAGTCTAAATCAGCCTTGCTGGGGTGCTGCTGGGAATACTGCAGGCCAGTCTATTACAGCTACCCGGGTCTGCCATGTTTCAAGGACCAGAAGCAAGCATTTTCTTCCCCACCAGAGAGGGAGTTAAAGAAAAAAGCCACAAAACTGGTTAAGAAACCTCTCAAGACACACATCTACTGTTTATACAGATCCCTTTACAGGGATATATAAACACCAAAAAGCCAGAATACCTGAGGACAGGAAAAAAAAAAAGCAGCGCTATGTTACCACTGCCATAAAGAAAAAACAACAACAAATCTTTGGCAGTGTATTTCTGTGTATTAGAAACACTAAAATCATGTATATTAGAAAATACAGCAAAAAGAGCATAGCAACAACAGACTCTTCTTTTGCCTTAGAAGAGCAGAAGAGAGGGAGAGGCCATTTGAAGCCTGTCAAGAGGTGAACAGCACAGCAAAAAGGCTAAGTTAGCACCCAGCACCTCAAACACTGACATGGAAGAAAACTCCAACTTGAATATCCGATTAACTTTCACTTTTCCTATTAATGAACTAAGCCTGTTACCTGGTTTGATGCTAAGAATTTTAACATACTGAGTTTGAATTGTGAACTCTAAACAAGGTTCTAATACGTTGGCTTGTACTGTCCAGACAGATCATTTGCTAATGGTCCAAACCAATATAATACTGTTTATCTACATTGAAAAATACTCTTTTCATGCTTCAAACTGCCACATAGCTAGATCAAGTAACAGCTGTCATTCATTGTATAATCCGCTCCTTACAATGACAGTCATATTATAAAAAACCCTTCACATGTACTGTAGAACAAACAGGAGTATAAATAAACCAGTTTCAGGCAATTTAAGGCTCTGAGACCCATTCCGAAGAGAACCATCTGTGTGACATCAAATAAGAGTTTTTTGTCAGGTCAGTCTTTTGTATCATTCACAACACAAGTGGAACCATCTGCCTACAAGATTTTTTTCGTATTTTACAGCTACGCATCTTGCCCTGCCTTCTGCAGCAGTTGAGGCAAGTGATGCCATTGGCAGTGCTTCACGTTCTTTGGGGATAGACCTTCAGGTTTCAGGTCCCTTAAGCAAGTACAATTTTAGATTACATGGGATAGAAAATTGTAATCCTAAATCATCATGGAGATCTTGGGCATTTTGACAGGAACCAAGCTTTGTACTCTGCCATTGACAGAAAGCTTTCGTTTGCACCACAGTGGTTCACAGACCACGAACAAAAAATTATTCAAGATGGGCTAAAATTTAATGGTTCAAAATTCTTGAAAACCCTTCAAAGTCCTCTTAAAATATGAATGCTAATGACACTTTCACTGAAGTTGTGTTAGTTGCTAGCAAAGAATCAAATTCTGTCTTCATTTCAAACACACAGAAGTTAGCAGCCTGAATTAAGAAACCGGGACTGCAATTCTTTATTCTAAAGGCAATGGTTATCATAATATTTGTTTATTCTCTTAAATTTATTGTTTGTCCTATCATTGTAATATTACACAGCATCATCTGTAAAGTCACAATGAAAAAAAAACCCAAAACCCCAAAGAATGCCAGTAACTCCTGACTGAAAATTAACAATAAATAAATATACATAGAAAAACATATATATAAAACTAAGAAGGATGACAGATTTTTCTTTGGGAAAAAATAATGCCTTGGAGAAAATGGACTTTGCTGATCCAAGATAGTAGGATAATTTCTGCCCAGTAATTAGGACATTATTGACATTTTTTACTCTGTGGTCAGGTGTCAGTGAAGCTAGTTTTTTTGTTTGACTCCAGGTGGGAAACTGTTCTTACACTGCAACTGCATATCTGTGATTTTAAACGTGCAACGTGCTGAAAATTAAATAGCAACAAGGACAGAATAGCACATAAAACATGTAACAAGATACCTACGTCTTCACAATGTTATTGAGGTTTCTGATCTTTTTCTAACCTTAATTATATTTAAGTAAGTATTTATTAGCAAAGCCAGGTCCTACCCGGAGAGTGATCAGGAAGAGACAGAACTCTGGCCCTACATACTCAACCAGTATTACTTCTACAAAAATCATGCTGATACTCCTGTCAGATGGGAGCCCTATTTTCTTATGTCTTTGACATAGGGAATGGTCCCAGTGGGCAGTAAAATTTCTTTGGGAAGAGTTTAAAAAAAAAAAAGTTAATTTGTAACATTTTCCCATCTGGCTTAAAATTTACTGCAGTGTTTTCACATAGAAAATGTTCTCTATTTTCAGTGATAGAACCTAGAACTCAAAAAGCTCACCACCGTAAAGCGAGGCTTCTGCTCAAGCAACTATTTAGATAATCCTCATTCAGAGACCACATAGCACTGAAAACATGAAGACTTAGCATCAGGCTGATAACGAAGATCTTGGCCTGATAAGATCTCCCTTCCCCCCTTCCAGTGCTGCTACCATTTTTCACACTTACCTCCTATATACCATCCCTTGTAAGAGCAAGCAGTGAGAGTGCTCGAAAACCAAAAGGAGGGATTCTGCTGCAAAACAGGGACAAGATCCATGAATAGAAATTATCAGATGACAAAAAGGAGGAAAAGTGCAGCTCCAGAGAGTCCTGGGGGGGACACACTTGCTCAAAAATTCCTTTCTCTGAGATGTTTATGGATCTTGCAGAGGTATCTCTAAGATAAATTTCCCCTGTCTTATCCACATATACACGATACTTGTACTGTATCTCTTCAAGATAAAAATCCAGAAGTTACAGGAATGCAAGAATATCACATTTTTGTACTTGAAGAAATGAACAGAAGCTTTGACTTTGTCACAGAAGAGAAAGAAAGCCTGAAAGCCCAAACTCTAGCTTCTGACCATGTTTACTATTTTTTTTCTAATGCTAACTAGAAAGTCATCAACTCCATGAAGCTGACATGCTTCATCACATTAGACTTGAAAGCCAAATGACATGGAGACACCAGAAAAAAAATCAGAGGTTTGTATTTCTTCATTCAAGTGAAAACTAAAACAACAACACTGGTGATCCTAAACAATAACTAAATTGACAACTTTAAAAATACATGGCAATACCTGACAGAAATCAAAGCAGCTATATGATCTCTGCATTGAGCAAAGAAAATAGAAAATAACCCAGATGCTACAGTCAACAGAATCCTGGTTCTGGGAAGTGAGACACAGCAGGGATCACAACATTTAAATTGGTCACTACTACTTTCCTGGTTGTTGCATTTAAATAACACATTTTGATATTTGCAATCTCCTTCCCTTTGCCTTGCTGCACACACAGCCATGTCATAATTATATCTTCTTAATTAGTACCTTTAAACATATTTACGGAGGAAAGTTATACTAGCAACAACCCAGCTGCTAACACCAGGGCCCTCAAGAGCATTCAGAAGGAGCACAGCTCCAACTTTTTGTTTTTGCCAAAGGAGTCTAACACCAGCAGCTCTCCTTAAACAAGTTTTCCTTTTCTCAAGTGAACAAGTACTTGAAAACTGAGGAGACTGGAGAGAAATACAGTCCGAGTGGAGAACATGGAAGAAATGAGTGAGCAGGCAGACACTAAGCAAATGGTACAACTGTAATTCTTTTCAGTGATTTTCTCCATCAGTGTAGTCCTCTCCTCTGATAATGCATTAAAGCAGTTTCCCCATATTACTTTCTACTTTGCACGCAGATTGTACAAGTTTAATAAAACATGACCTCTGAGTTGGTATGCCAAATAATTTTATATTTTCCACTGGTAGATAGATACCTATCACACAAGTATACAGAAGATGGAAGAGAAAGGAAAAAAAATCCCCTTCTGATTTAACCTCAGGACTGACAAATAAGCATCAGGACTAAGAATAACTGAATTTACCAGAATACCTATGCACTAAAGAAACATGCAATTCTGTCATCAGATGATGACAATCAATCAGATTTGCAAAAGTAAATTTGAATTCCAATCCTTTTCCCCTTGAATAATAGTCCAGTGTATCTGCTGGAGGCTGTTGGGTTAGAAAGGTATATGAAAAACTATCCTTCTTGACTTGCTAATTAAATTAACTGAAATAAATTACAGGTTTTAAAACTTAATAAAATATATCCAAAGCTAAACCCATTTTTCTGTGTTCCCTTCTTTCTTCATATCATCATCTGAGGGGCTTTCTCTTTGAAGCATCTGGCAGCCATCATGTCAAGCTCCGGATATTAAATGTACGTGAAGTTCTCTGCAGGCCTAATGAGTTACAACAGAGGTCACATTCTCCACTGCCCAAAAGTAATTTGAATGATTCCTTGCCACAAGAACTGTGACACACCTGCGTATAAACACTTCTGTCAATAAAAATGACAGTAAATTTTGCTATTTCTCTTATTTTCTACAGCAGAATGATCCAGAATGGCCAGGTTGTGAGTTTCCCTTATCATTGCTAGTATCAGGGACATTTTAGTATTTACTGTTCCAATTACATTTTTCTGACCATGTTTCATGGTAAAAACATATGATCTGATATATGAAATATGTTCCGGGAGCTTGGATAGGATCCAAATTGCTTCCAATTATACTCTTAAGGCTTCTGATATCAATAGGTTTCTCTAAACCAACCACAAACACTGCATTGCTTTTAAAGTCACATTTTTCCTCTGCTAGAACAGTGAAATTAAGATCATTCCTCATATTTCAGAGAAAAGAGGAAAACATACTCAAATATTGTTAGAGGAAATAAAACATTTCACATATGGATAAATGCTAGCTTGCTAGCATGGCAGGAAGACAAGCTGAACAGGATTGTTTCTGCCAAAACCATTAGCAAATTGCCTTACAGTGATTGGCTTGGCTGCAAGTCCTGGATTCTTAGGTTTTATGGTTTGGGATTTTTTTTTTTTTTCTCCTCTGCTTTGTTTTGATTTGGGGTTTCTTTAAGGGGAGGAGAGAGATACCGGGTAGGGGGAGGATCAGGGAGTTACATTAATCCACACATAGCTTGCATGTTAAGTCATTTCTTCTGGATATTTTGCTACTTAAGTACATCTGGCTTTGTTTAATGTCAGGTTTTTTAACTGAATCACATTTTTGTTGCAGTAATCTACAATACTCTAATGAAAAGCTTGAAGGAAGCAGAGGCTAAACACATTTCATCCATTTCTGCCCAATCCTTACTGCTGCCACAGTTCTTGATTGTGTAAACACATTATTGCCTCTTACTGCTTTCCTGGAAGCTGGGAAGCCAGAAATACATGCTGTTATAAACATGGATGTATGTGCGTACACACATGCGCATATTCAGAGAGTACATTTTCACAACACCTATCTCATCCTGTTTTGTAGCAACACCCCTAGTTGTTTTTTTGCTGTTTAAAGACTTTCTGCCTTCTCCATGACATCATTTGCCATTATGTATATCCCCTGCTGGAAAGCAGCCAGCACAGATTGTTCTGAACCCCCTTTCTCCATCTCACCACAAACTCATAGTTTCAAGCCCTTCCTCGAAACACTTAATCCTCCTGCTATTGTGAACTAAACATTAGGGAGGAATCTGAAGCCATGACAACAGCTCGCTTCCTGAAGACTCAGCTCTGGGCAACTCCGAGGCATCCCTATTGCCCAGGCCAAACAGTTCAATGCGCTCAATAACACAGCCTCTCATCTCTATGGGGCACTGGCTTTAATGTCATTCATTTAACGAAGGAATCTCAAAACGTCTGAAATTTGGGTTCAGCTCAGCTAAATGCATGAATGTTCAGAAGTTTCTTTGAAGTTTGCCAAAGCTTCTAAGAAATTCACCCATGTTTCCAGTTTGGGTAAGAGAAATTGGTATCTCTTAACATTTTTGAGCAGTGCAGACAGCATTTCAAGTCTTCCGGTTTGTCAATTGTCAAACAGTTCAAATCCTAGATACTTAATCAGATTTAAAGAGAAAAACAGCGATACACAGGTACACAACAGCTTAAAAGCAAAAAATGGCAAAAGCTAACATCTAGGAAGTGTCACTATCACAGCAAGTCCTAATTTCAGCTGCAATACTTTGCACGGTGACAGTAACACAGATACCACACATCAGTATACTACAAGAAATTCCTGGCACATGGAAATGAATCCTGTGAAATTTACCAATACCTGGTTTCATCAAGTCTCCTCACCTTACTGAAAAGAATCACCTCAGTACAAATCCAAACTACTGATAGAGACTAAAACCCTTTAGAATATGCCAGAATAGATACATCATCATGAACACAGTCTGGATTTTTCTTTTCCTTTCCAAAAGCAGCCTTTGTCTAGTCCTTTGAATATTTAGAATAGTAGCTGTTTGACTTCCCCGTTCCCCCCCATTGGCTAGAATAAAGCCCCAAACAGAAGATAGGCCAGTTTTTGCAAGAACTTTAATGTTTTTCACACCAGTTAAGACTCAGAATATGGACTTACTGGGTCAAGCAGAAGATCCTGCACCTAAATGTGATATCTGAGCTACTGAGTTAACCAGACAACATACGAAGGCCCTATCAGCAGCATGAACGTTCCTTTTTAAAGTCATGAAAAAACAAACGCTCCTTCAGCAGCAGAGATAGGCGAAAGGCTTGGTATCCCAGAACTAATGACTTGCCATTTAAAAACAAACAGAAGTGGAAAGGCAGTTTGCTTTTTCAGAGCCCGGCTCCTGGCAGCATGAGTGTTAGGCGTGCACAGGCTGTTCTGCAAACTCCACTGCCTGATTGAATTGTTTGTTCTCTCTGCGTGAGCAGCACTGAAACGAACACTCAGGAAACATAAGGTACAGGGAGTTGGTCAGGGAGAGAGCAAAATCAGGATATGTAAACAAACTAATGAGATCAGTGCAAACAGCAATAGCACACTGTGTTACAAGAAGCTTGTAACCCACGTTGTATACTCAGGCTGCCCTTGTAACATCACCAGCCTCCTCCTCACAGGGGCTTCTGGCTCCTAAGCAGCAGGAGTAGAGGAAATGCTTGAGTTACAGAGAACACCTCCATAAATCCCATAGATTAAAAATCCCAACATTACAAGTTGTCCTGTTATCTGATTGCAAGAACATTCTGCAAAATTTTAAATGCTTAGCAAGCACATATTATGACATATTTTATATTTGTGTATATGAAAAAGATGGTGTTGCTCCACATTTCTGCTCCTTTTCCCCAAACTAGGATGTAGATGATAAGGGTTTTGGTTGATAGGCAAGATGACAGTAAAATTTCTGTTTATCTAAGTTACCTCTTGGGGAAGGCAACCAACTGGAAAGCTAATGTTTCATTACATCCTCTCTTGTCCCAGCTGACAAAGATTTCACAGAATACTTTATGAATGCTACAAGACTGCAGCAAACTTGCTAAAATTCAGCCTGACTACAGAAGGAATAGCATATCACTCAGGAAAAGGTCTTGCTCTCAGAAAACAAAACAACAGAAACCTAACAATGGGTCTTGAAGATTTTCATACCAATGTGACTAAACTATAGAAAACTTTGTGCCATTTTCCTATGGTTGCCTGTCTGGGAGTAGCAAGAGCTCACTGTAAAATAGGAAGTAATTACATTTTTTTTAGGATTTTGACAGTGAACCATATGACACAATGAAGTAATTAATAGAGCCTGTGGGACTAACAGCAGCCAAAGAGCTTCTCTTGTCCTTCCCTGAGTAAGGGATGTGACAGAGCCCATTCCACTCTTCATGTCAACTTCTGTAGGGACACAAGGTCACAGAAATGAAAGATGCAACGACATCTACTGTTTCTAGCTAAAAGTGATTTTGTTTTCCTGAGGATAGGGACCTCTACAGGTATGGTACGGTACAATTTCAATTCACTGTGGGGAAACCCAAGGTTTACTTACATCCCATTTGCATAATTATTAGAAGAAAAATATGTTCAGAATTGTTCATGTGTTACACAATTATGCTTGCTTATGGAAAGCCATTGCCCTTCACTGTCTTTTGCTAATTTTGAATTTGAGCCTAAATTAAACCCCAAATACAGATACACTCATTTTCAATCAGGAAAAATAAATAAATAAATAAACTATGCCATCTAGAATACCTACCAGTCAGACATTTAATACAAGATACTAGTTAACATTTAAAACCTAGCTGATTATTAATACTCTGTGAGTCTCAGTTCTGGTTAAGCCAACTTCTTCACAGAGCAAACAGTGCCTGCACTTCCTTCCTTTCTTTTATTCATAAAAAATGTGGCTAAGTTGTCAATTTTAAGTGACCTGAACTTATTTACATGCACACAGCAGAAAAGAGGGTGTTTATAATAGCTCAATACAGGCAGCCCCATGAAGCAAGCCAAGCATTCCTGCTGGTCTTACATATAATCGATAAGCCTGCAGTGCATTCACTGATGAATTGGACAATGAGACTGAGGGTCTGAGTCATATTCAATCAACTCCATTTCCAGCAGCCTGTCAGGGATGATGGCAGATCTATTTTGCACTGCTGTACACACATCAGCCCATTTTGGGTGGGGGGTGGGGTGTGTATAAACGTAAGCATGTGCTACATAAATAAAAGCGTGTGTTTGTGGTAAATAGATAAAAAAAAATTTAAAAAAAGAAACAGAGATTTTTTCCAGGCATAGATTTTAATCCGCTTCCTTTTTGCCTTTTCTTAGCAATGGTAGTAACTACAGTACTGGCTATCCAGAAGCAATTTTTTCCCGACAACAAGAAAATTAAAGTACAGAGAAGCATATTTATAAAGCTGTGGTCATTCAGACTGTAGATAAAAACATTACAAGAAGGTGGTAGATGCTCAGCTAGAGAGACGTGTCTCAGGGGCAGACCTCTAAATGGCCTATTAGCTAGGATGAGATAGCAAATCTAATTTGCCAAAACGCAGGCATACTCCTCGAGGTTTCATGCTGTCAATATTCTATGCTCGCTTGCAGTCTTGATAGAGTTCACATAGTAATGAGGATGAAAACTTGGGACGGATTTGTCTGTTCTATAGCTGGGCACCCTTTGTCTCATTAGAGAATTAGTACTCCAGAATGTGCTACACGCGTGGTCATAGCAAACAGCCCTTCAGGTGGCAGAACTATGGTACCTGACCACTGATGGCAATGCAGGAACCATTCCAAGAAACATGTGCTTCATAGACTTGCTGTGCTGGAAAAACAGGGTAAAAGTAATCAAATTTAAACCACTTTTTGCCTTTCAAAGTTCCAAATAAGGTTTCATTTGTGAAATGGACAGTGTGTTGGAAGCAAGTAAGCTGCACTGTAAGAAATAAGTATTCAGAGTAGTGCTGAGGTTTTCATTCCTGAAACTTGGGAATTTTCTTTTTTTCCTTAACATTCCTTCAACTTAAGTTTTCATTCCTATAGCTTAAGCCTTCAGGCAAATCTACATCCCTGATCTTTCTGCAGTTCTGCTTATCAGGCTTCAGGATTCTGATTTCACACTTGTTAAAGCAGTATCCAGCTCAATATAATACTTGGAGAAACATTTAATACAAATGTAAACAGTTACTTCTAGCAGAACAAAATAGATGCAAACCAAAAGAAAAAATACATGTAGGAGTACACAGGATACACAAGTGAGATACACTTAGCCCACTAGCCCTACCTCTTGTTTCTGAAGGAAGTTTGCTTGCTTCCTTTTGGGAAACACATTTGCTCTTGTGGGACGGATTAACAGCACACCAGTGCCAAAGTAGGAGACAAACTCTCCCAGGTGCACATTCATACTGCTTCCATGCTACCTGCCCTGATGCACATGAGATTCCCCCGTGAACTTATACAACCCATTAACTTGGCAATTAACTAAGCTAAGGCCAAAAGATTAGGCATCACAGCCAAAAGAGGGCCGTGACCAGAAGCAGAGGAAGCATGTAGTCAGAAACCCTCATGCTCACTCAGTTGTTCAGCTGTTACAGCTTGCTGTCCATAAACCTGCTTCATTCAATTTCCTGAGGCAACTCTAGGAAAGAGAGAACCTGGACAATACTTATGTAGCCTGCTGGTTATCAGAGGATGATTTTTTTAATTGCTATTTTTGGGACAGTTGCAAATGATGGGCATGGTCCAAAGTCAGTGATTTTTCTCTATCCCACAGAAGAATAAAAAACTCTTTGAGCAATGAGAATTTAAAAAAATAAAATCTCTCCCTGGACAAATCTGAGGTCCAGCCATTCTGATGCCAGAAACCCAGGAACTGGGTGCATGCTGAATGCCCTGCACTCAAAGAAAAATAATAATGATATAGATAATACTCAGCTATGAGAATTTGTAGATGGTAATGCAGGATTTTCCTGAGACGAACACCATTGATCAAGGTTGACGGTGAGGGGGGTTTTCCACCTTCTTCATAACACCAAGTGGTAACGTGCAGACCTACTGCAGAAACTACTTGTACATTTGTTGCCTCTCAACGCATATCAGGCTTGGAGCAGAGGTAGTCTGATGGCTCATGACAATGAAGGTCCAGTCCTCAGTAATAAAAGATAGAGAAGCAAAGTACAGGGGTCTGTGGCAAAGCTGAGGACCAGAATACTACAACATTACATATTAATTTTTGCAAGAGCTTCCTGTAGCTACTGCAAATGGCTGATTCTGGACTACTGCTACAGAGAACTATGAAATCATTAAAAATGCATAGTCCTAAGCAGACCTATACGGAATACCATACTAGTTTTTATAAACATGTTGAGTACCTGACATCACTTGACAATTAACTTGAAATTTAAAAAGAAAAAGTCTTTTCTAGACAAACTCCTTGAGGCTTCGTACTTTTATATAAAGACATCCTTTCTTTTTTTTTCCCAGTAAAGATATCAATCAACTTGATATACAAATCTAAGACAAAGCAATGAGAATATTACCACACTGAATAAGCTACAGTATGAAAAAAGTCATCTGTGCTTCACCCTAACTGAAAGGAAGAAAAAAAAAAATTCCCGTTAGCTCTGACACTTCTGCAGGACTGAGTCTGCAGAGAGCCTGCACTAAATCCTGCTTGAGCTGGAAAGAGCCTCATAAGCTTCTGCAGCGTGCTGTGCTAAATGTCAGAAAGCTGGCCATTTCAGCAATGACCCACTTAACTCACTTTGAGACATTCAGCTCGCTTATCTGTATTCTCCTATTTACATTTCAATCATGTAAATTCTTTTCGTTTGAAATTTTTTGAACCTAGCACAGGTTTTTCAGATTCCACTGGACTAGATCGAGAGCTTATTACTGTATCAGAAAACCCAGGTTCTGTGTGCTGAAGAATACACAAGTAGTATATTATGAACAAAACAGCATTTCTAAGCACAAAATTATAACCTTAAATAGAAGAAAGCTTTTACTCATAGAAGGAGGCTTTTACTCACTTCTGTCCAATACTGAAGTCAGCAGGAGTTTTAATGATCTTGAATTTTGCTGGTATTACCAAAGCCAATAGTATTCTATAAAAATAGCATGCTTTTTAATGCCTTCTTATATCCAAACATAGTACAGCATACCTTCTTCCTGGGAAACCTGCAAAGGAGCCCTTGAATATAAAAACAATTACTGTGCTTACTGTTAGGGACAGCTCAGCAACAAAGTGGATACAAGTTTTCCTGGGAGACATCAGAACGGTGGGGAGAGAATGGATCATACTTTTGATATTTCAAAGCGACTAAGCAAGAAGCACGAGCCACAGAAGGACAATTAAATAACTAGGTAGCTAACATACATTTCTGGTTGAGCCACAAAAAGAAGAGAGGTAGGTCAGACAAACTGTATAAAGGTGGCAGCAAAGAACTGTTTAGAAGTTACTTGATGCAGTGAATAAGGTATGGATTTGAGCTTGAAAGGTTTATCTTCAAACAAAACTTTAGGATATGTGCAATAAGCATGAGGTTCTAATGTTGAAATCTATTCGAAGGGCGTTTGAAAACATCTGATGTTCATATATCAGTTGTCAGCAAGGCTCTGAAGCTTTGATCCTACACTTTTATCTCTACCTGTTCTTCACTGAGTTTCTAAGAGTACTCATTTTGCTAGTGTACAGTTCCCTGCCTTCTTTCTTTCACTGGGTAGCTGACACATGCCCTTGGATTAAACCATTTTCTACTGCTGGCTGAATAGGGTGTGGGGAATCTTTTTTAATTTTTTTTTTTTTTTGCAAAAAGCATTGGCTCTTGTGTGTGCTCATTGTTATGCGGACTACTCAAGCCTCATAAATCCTCCTCTCCCCTCTATCTTTTTTTTTTAATCCCCATTTTGGATTGTGTTACAATACAGCTAACGCAAATATTGCTGAGTTGCTTCAGAGCCATTTGCAAATGCATGAAGCCAAATTATCATTGATGTATCACCACTGAAACCAACGTAAAAATAACTGAAATGTTATAGTACTAGCCCTGAATCCTGGGTCATCGTTTATTCATTTGTTGATCTACATGTCTCATTAGATACTTTAGCTCCATACCTGTGGCTTGTTGGGGAAATGCTAGTCGTACCACTACACACAAAAATCTACCATCATTTCCATTATATTTAGAATACCATATTTCCCTTTTTACGATAAGGACTGTATCAGAACTAAAACCCACCTAATCAAATTTTCATTTTAGAGCATTTCCATTTCTACTTTCTCCCTTCCCTAAGTAAAACTAAGGAAAAAAGATACATCTGATCTTTTTTTTTTCAAGTTTTGGAATATTAGTGCCAAACAAATGCTTCAGACTGGGGGTGGGGGAGATGGGATCTTCAAATTCTTCTGAGTTCTTTGTTCATGTTGTACGCATGGTTTTTTTCCTGTTTGTATTTTAGCAGAAATACTTTTTTCTTGTGAGACCTAACATATTTATAGTCTGCATCTCATAAGATTATTCTTTTACATCTGGAATAGAAGCTCATTTTATATTTTAACTGTTTTCTAAGCATAAGCATGCATTTGTTGTTATTTTCTCAGCCCAAACAGCAAGAGAAATACTACAATATCATAACACTATAAAGCAGAAATTTACGATTACCAAAGATTAAAATTCTGTTCTCAACTTTTCAAACATTTGCTCTTAGCAGACTACATTTGGCTTGTTAAATGTAGTCCAGAAACTGCAACTACTACCTTCATAAAGAAGGTTCCGTAAAAACATGGCAAGCTTCTACATCCTACATCCAGAAATCTCATGGCATTCCCTCCCTATGGAAAACATTGTGGATGCCGTAACCAGTAGCTGCGGCACAATGGCAGTCAGCTGTGGAAGGAGAAAACCTGACTGCTGGTAAAAGTTTCTGCCCCATAGTTGACAGGGAAGCCAAAGTGAAAAGAAATTAAATGGGTTTCACAGATACCTGTAACATTAATACTGCCAACTTCAGCAAATACCCACCAAGATAGTGTGGTTTGGTTTCTTTTGTAAACAGCTCCCCTATCTACTTCACATGATATTGTAAAAGAACAAAGAGTCAACATAAGTCTCCTATTGAGAAGGCAAAAATTTACATAAAGCCTAAAATATTGCCCTCCTCGATAAACGAGATGTCTTGATTAGCAGTCTGCTGTTAGCACTATTAATAGTTTATTTCTACATTCTTCAAGCATAGTTTTTATGACAGCAAGTCACGTGAAAGGAAAGCAAGTTCCTAAAAAGAGATGCAGAAGATGTTACTAGAAATTCTGGCAGGAAAGTCTGATGTCCAAGTGGGGGAAAAAAAAAAAAAATTAAAAGATTTTGTTATAAGATATGTGAGTAACCATGTTTGCCATTACAGCAAAAGCAGAGAACCTTCTCCAATAACAGGAACAATTCTGCAATCATACGAAAAAACACATCAAGAAGCTATGGAGACTGTCATACGAGAAACTGATCCGATAGTAAATGATAGACATTTGATTTAACTACTCCATCTACTGGCAAATAATTATGGCTATTGTGCACAGATATGGGTCTTGTTTAGATGAAGATTTGTCTACAGAAAAGACTCAAAGAGGGATTTTTCTGTTCTTTAAAAAAGTAATAAACCATTTAGAATTAGCTTTTCTCCTTTCGACAGTTTCCATACGTTCTGGTTTACATAGCCACAATGTCCTATTTAAATGGCACAGTTCCAAGCTGAGTTTTACACAAAGGGCATAAGGTATAGTTCATAAACATATGATTTTTATTTGTCCTATATCATGATGTGCTCAAATTTATTTGTAGTCCATCCTGTTCTTTTTCCTTTGATTGCCTGGAAACACATCAAGCCTTATGGCAGATTATGCAAAGTTCCACCTAAGCGCTCTTCGTCATGGACATAGGGTGGGAGTGTGTTTAGCCACAACTGTTTTGCAAAGTACAAATTTTAATTTCTCTAATAGACAGTACACAGTAGCAGAGCTCTGAGAACGTGTAGCAAGGATGCAAGACCTACAAGACATAATCTGAACACAGTAACTGAAAACTGCCTGCCTTTCCTTCAAATTACGTTCTCCTGATACTTCTGTCCATGAGATGTGACAACATGTCTGGCAATCTCATCCTTTCCATCCTGAACATCAGGGCATTCCTAATTGTGCATGTGATGCTTGCAATCTGATAATCTTCTGGGCTTCAGCAGTTAACATAGCACCTACTACAACGCCAATGTCTGCAATGTCACATGAAATTAATAAAATTACATATGCAATCTTTTCTGGGTTTAATTTGTAAGAGTCCTTCATGATACCATTTGTTGTTTTCTAATACACAATACAACAGGCAACTTGGTTCACCCCTGTGCAGAGATAAAATTCACAGACTAGAACAACGACCCTCCTACACCTCTGGCTAGCCTCCCAGGACAGTGTTGCCTGGGTACAGAAGCCACAAAACATGCTGCTGTGTTCCTCTCAGCAGGTCCAGAAAACATTTGTTAGAGCTGGGGAAGAAGATTGTGGGAGGAGAGGGGAAGTTGCAGCTGAAGCCCCTAGGCTCTGTAGGTCACTGGTTATGCAGTAACCCATAGCCAACTCTGACAACTGCTGGAAGTTTGGAACACTTAACATAATGGGCTTCTGGGAGCATTTCAGCCTCTGCAGAAGCACAACATCCAAATATGAACAATATAACTACCTTTAATCTTCTGTACTGTCTCTGGAGACAGTACTATAAGTCCTGGAGATACAGCTGAGAATACAGAATCAGATCTTATAAGAACAAAATACACTTCTACATCCAAACACCATTCTCTATACCCTTTCTGGTAGATTTGGTGCATGAGATCATAGAAAAAAAAAAAAAATGTTTTGACTAAGAAATCTCATTCACAGTCCACCCAGAATTTCAATTTTCCCTAATTCTATTTACCATGGATAAATACATCCTTGACAGGTCTACTGCAGTTTGGAACATGCTCACTCTCACATCCAAGAGGGCAACAATGATAGATTAGAGCAAGCATTTCTTGCTCTAACCTATCATTTATGTATTTTATTTCACTTCACAGCTCACCTTCTCAATGTAGTTGAAAGACATTAGCATACAAGATTCAGTCAGTACTATAGGTAGGAACACAACTCAGACAAATTTCCTAAACCATAGAATCACAGACTGGTTTGGGTTGTAAGGGACCTTAAAGCCCATCTAGTTCCAACCCCCTACCATGGGCAGGGACACCCTCCATTAAGCCCAGGTTGCCCAACGTCCCATCCAACCTGGTCTTGAACACTGCCAGGGAGAAGGCAGCTGCAGCTTCTCTGGGCACCATGTGCCAGTGCCTCACTGCCCTCACAGGGAAGAATTTCTTCCTAATATCTAATCTAAATCCTTCCTATCTAAGTAAAGCTGATAGTTTTCATAAGCACTGTTGGACAAAAGATAATTTCAACAATGATCACCCCACATACTGCAGATAATCTTGTCAGTTATTTTTTCATCACTGTTTCTAAGTTTCCAGATTCATATCTTTTGTGTGATGCTTCTGGAACGCTTAGTATGCACATCAAATCTCTAGTTTTACTTCATGCCTAACAGGTGCAAAACAAACTCTGTGATATGTTTGGTTGTGATGGTAACTACTGGTGTGTTTTACATAATGAGAGGTTTAAAAAAAAATAATCAGGATTTTTGTCAGGTAAAAGTGTGGAGGTTTCTTAAAAAAGTAAAAATATACTCACACTCAGCTGGATGTTGCCACAGGCAAAAACGAATTTAAGAAAAAAACTTTTTATTTTGACATTTTTGCATAGCTTTGAGATACAGATGGTGAAGGTGTGAAACTCCCCCTTCTCCTCCCCTCTCAGTGTACGCAGCCATGAGTTGTGTGTGTACATGGAAGCTTCAGCCCTACACCTGGACGCTCCTTAGAGCGCTGCACTCACATGCCAAGCTCAATGGTTAGACAAAACACTGATTTGTTCCTTTTGCAAAAGGTAGTCAGCTGGGTAAGAGAAAGCATGTTGATTTTCAGGGAAGATTTAAATAACAGCGTATGTTCTTACTGTTCTGCAGATTATTTTTCACACTGGAATATAGGCAACCCAGACTTAGACTTCAGGACCACCTCTCATGATTTTAGAGTGGATCTCTGAACTTTCTGTGTTTAAACAACTAAGTCAGAAATCTAACCCATGTTTGGGGTGTCTCCTGCTGCTATAAGCCTGAAATCAACGGCAGGGCTTTTTAAATGAGTGGAACAGGGATTTCACCGGGTTTCACTAAATTGCGCCTACTATCCGTGGGCTCAGTGGAGACTGGAGGGCTTGGGCCAATCTAAATGTAACAAATGCAGGAACAAAGACTGTGCACTCGTAGAGCACTAACTACAGTTACATCATTTTTTATGCATCTTGTTAGTAACAGACAATTTAATTTTGAAAAGCATTTTTAAAAAGTGGTTTTCCCTCCATGTTATTGCTATGTATGTGGTAAAAGAAATGCTAGAGGTATATCACAATTTGCTATTTCATTTTTCTGACTGTTGCTCTCATGCTCAGAGGCAGAACACCCTTTGAAGTTTCAATTTCATTGAGAGTCAAGAAAAAAAGCAGAATTCTAAAGGAAAAAAAAAATCCAGAATGAATAAAGCACTCAAAACCTTGGATATGTTTGATGCCTTATTTTTTTTACCTTGCAAGAGCTCAGGTGTGCACAGAGCTCTACAGGAGGTGCTTTGAGTTTCAGTGAGTGCAAAACTACTTCTGGAGGCCACAGAAAACCACTTCAGTTAGCTATTCTACCCTCCCACATCACCCAAGATATAGATTTCACCCACTAGTTTCTACATCATCAGACTTAAAATTTAACATAATTCCTTTCAGAAAGACAGTAAAGTTTAAAGAATTCAGTAATATGTGCTAAAGAAAAAGAGAAAAAAATGCCAAACCACAAAATCAAACCAGAGCTCTTAAAGACCTCAGAACATGTATTTCATTCCAGTACACCCAAGGTAGCATTTACTTTTAGCTGAGAAGCTCTGGGGTTTATGCTTATCTGGCCAGATCTTAAATTCCCTTGGGATGCTATTTCCACAATCTCTACTTCTTACTCAGGAGATCCATAGATGGGCTCTGGGAAAAAACCAAAAAAAGATGAGTGTGACCTGTGACCTGTATCAATGTCAGCCAGACTCCTTTCTTAGGTATGGATCTAAAAAGAGCACTTCCTCAATTTAAAATATCACGGGGTTGGGAGCTAAGTCTTTTGGTTTTCGTTAATCAGACATGCTTAAAATCTTTAACTGATGACATTTCTTACGAAAGGAGTGACTGAAGGTAGACTGCACAGAACTCTGCATCTCCTACCCCATCCCCCCACTTTGTACAAAACTCTTATAAATCATTTGTTGTTGCAACTTAGAATGAACTATCATCTAAAATTTAGAAAGTGTCTAGACAAACGGTTCTGGATTTCTCATAAGGCAGTTCAAAGCTATCAGGATCTGAAATTTCATCATTCCACACAATTCCTGAAATAATTCTGTAATATTGAAAATATACTCTTAAAAAATATAATAATCCCCCCAAAACCATCATTTTATATTGCAAATTATTCAAGTTTGTCCTGATAAGCTTCCTGCTACTTAATACATATTTTAATCCCAGAAAGCAGGTAATACTCAGTGGAGAGGAACTTGAGTTAGAATTCAGAAGGTCCGGGTTTGGGTTCTTGTGCCACTGCTGGCCTGAGGAAGGATCTCAGATGTGCTTTGCTACTATGCATCATTTCCCCCACTGGCAGTAGCAATGCTTCAGAAAGCAGAGCTTTCCAAACAGAAGGGAAAAGAAAAAAGAAAAAAAAACAAAAAGTAGTTGTTTTGCCTTGAAAAGGGTTTTTTTCTTCTGCCACTCAAGGAGACTCTAAACGCACCTCCCCCTTTTCCCATTAATCTATGGATTGCATCACTCAAGCACTGAGATTCCTTTTTTTTAACTTTACTGCAGCCCCAGACAAGTGGGAACAAGTTTCAAAGGGAATGTTTGTATTTTAAGCTCAGCTGTGTGCTACAGTCTTTTTAGGTCAGATCACTTAGAACAGGGTGTGTGTGTGGAGGGAGGAAACAACAAACATTTTTTAACTGTCAGCTGGAACTGAAAGAAACAGCATGAAAAGAAGCAGCTTAGCTATTGGTTTTGAAGTGATGGCATTTGTCTATGAGTGCATAGCCTACGAAAGGCGACAGGCTCTGAAATAATGGTACTGTAGCAGGCACTGAAATGTAAAACATGTGTCACACTTTTCCCTGCTCACAGTAAGGTTTAAAATATTTATAATCCTGCACCTTTCCCTGAAAGCTTTCGGCAGCTTTCCTGGGTTCACGGGTAGGTGAATCATCTCCCTAGAACTGCACTGCAATGCTTACGTGGATTCGTTCCTTCGCATACAGAGGGGAATAAATTTTAGGGTGCAAAGACATGGCTATGTGGCAGCCCCCAAATAGGTTGCTTGTAAGTATGCATTCATCCTGACACGTTTGTTTGTGCAACGAGGTTTGTTTTGTTTAAAACTAGTGTTTCATTTACAAAACAAGTTGAGAAACTGATACTGATACTATTACTTCTGTGTGCAAGAACACCATGAATTTGTGAGGAAAGCATGATCTAGGGTTTTGAATTAGATTAAAAAAAAAGGAACACAGAGCATGTGTGTGTGTTTGCACATGCACAGGAAGGATGAGGACATGATATACTTTGTTTTGTTCCTTCTTTACCATTCTTTAGTATGCCTTTGATTAGCACTAGAGCAGAAATTATTTTTTGAGAGTAAAACTAAAAGTCACAAAATCATTTTATTCATCCAAGGAATCAGAAGGTCTTGCAAAGTATCTGCTCGCAAGAGATCAGAACTGTGAGCACACATGTCTCCCTAACTCCAAACTGCAAGAAAATATTGAGTAGGTGTGCAAAAAGGTGCAGGTTTTTGAATGAAAAAGTTGTTCAGCTGTTAAAGTGATAGAATGTAGGTATCAAAAACCCCAGGAAATCAGTGAAACAGAGGCAGGTAGGATGCATGTGCAGATCTTCACGGAAATATATGAAAAAGTTCCTTTTGAAACAAAATTAAGCAAACCTAGTCAAATATCTGCATCCCGCTAGAGACCTCTCTGGAACCACCAAGTTTTGGACATACCAAGTATTAAACGTGCAGCAAAAGACTTTTAACAGCATGATTCTGGCAGTTCTTGTCTGTAGCTGAGATCTTGTTCAAACTGGATGTAGAATTTCTCAATTCAGTAAACTTCTAATGTGTGCAACTCAGCAGTGAACGTTCAGTCTCATTCCTCACCTCCTCCCCATCACATGAGAGAAGAGTTGGCTGCAAGGGACAGTCACACAGTCCATACATACCATGTAGCTACCACCCTCTATGACCTGGCCAGCAGCATCTCCTTCACAGCCACCTTCACCAGCTCCCTCTAACCACTGTCCAAAGGTCAAATCACTGAAAGAGCAAGTCCTGTAAGATTGAGTCTCTCTGCCTAAAAATTATAAAATCACAGCTCTTTTTGGCAAAAGCTTTTTAATAGTTAGGACCTATTTGGACCATTTCTGTCAAACTTTTTCTTTGTAAATACACAATCTCCTGTACATATGTTCTTAATAGGATCTTAGATGCTCACATATTTTACCCTATATTAAACTGCTACGCATTTCATCTAAATAAAAACAAAACCAGAAACATAATGTAAAAATAATGTAAAGGCTCACAATAAAAATCACATGGATTCCCAGTACTATTACCAGAGTTGCAAAGAAGGTTTATTGTTTTAGCACAGTTTTTGTTTTCTCTCATACTGTAAGAATCACTAGAGAAAAATTTTCCTTTCTTAAAGGCTATATACTAGCAAGCCAAGATGAAAATGCTCTAGCCGCTTCTTAACATTCCCAGTTATTTTTTTAAAGCCTAAACTCAATGGGGAGCTCTAAATGCAACTTAGCACTCCTGCTTTGTATTAACATAACCCACCGTGCCTGAAGTATTGCTGTGAACATGAATATGACATGAAATCCAGACTTCCCAAAAATCTAGCTAGCAGACTTATTCAGAATCAGATAATATTTTGCCTACCACCAGTTGTCTGGAAGAGGTGAGGAATGACTAGGCAGAAAGCACTGTCAAAATAGTCCAACACCTTCTGCTGTGCCTGTACATGACTCAGTACTTAGCTGATAGCCGCCACTGTGCAACAGAAGCAGGTGAAGCTGAAGACTTCTCTGTTCTTGCTGCACACACAGCAGCCAGTGAGCTAAGCACAGTCTCCTGTCAAAGCCATAAGCAACTTTTTGCCTGTGACAGTACATTGAAAAGCTAAGTTTTAAAAGTTCTGAATTAGATTATTACAATAGCAAGAAACCTTATGATTCGACACTCCTACTTATGCTGACAGAAAAAAGACTGAGCTCGAAGCGGCGCTTTCATTCCAGACACCACTTTGGTTGTATGTTTGAAACCAAAATGATAAAACTCCTTGAGATCTTCTTATAAAGATTATAAGAGAACACACCATTACATTCTGTATGGTTTTCACATGACTCATTAAATACACTAATTACGCTAACAATGTGTATATATATTAACATACATTTTCATATTAGATAATTGCAAATAACTTTTTCCCACCATTCAGAAGAAAATAATCACAGTTTACAACTGGAGCAACATGTTCAGGTTTCAATAAAAATACATTCACAGTGGGAAAGTTTTATATGCAAGTGTTCCAACTAACCGTGTGTTAAGATGTCAGTCAAATTTCAGCTTCATCTTTTCAGCTTTAAAACACAATATTAATTGTAGATTAGCAATGATGTCTTCTGTGCAGGAAACCTGGATGAATTTTAATTAACTTGAAATTAACTTTAAAAAAATAATACATACTATATTCTATCTGTACTTTTTGTAAGAAACCAAACCACAAATTCAATCTGTGCAAAACGCATGAACTTCTTAAAGCAATAGATATTATAGATAACTAAATCCATACGAGTTCTATATAGCCAAAAGTGATGCAATTTTGAAAACAGTATTTATTTAATTTTTCACTTTCACTGGCCATGTCACTACAGTTGACATGCAGATCTTATCCTGTTTTCTTAGTCATTTGCATTATTCAAAAGTGCAGACTAGACATTAACAAAAACTTTCAGCTAAACCAGGGAAACTAAACTTTAGTGTAGCACACAAAACCTCGACCTTCATCAGTGGTTTGGAGGATGCGTGCATCTCACTGAGAATAAAGCACGAAGCTGTGTTTCTGTGATTCCAAGCTCTGTTTTGCCTTTTCTTAGTAGCAAGAACTACATTATTAAAAGTGCAGTCAGATTTATGACTGAGATGAAACTCCCAATTAATTTAAAAGAAATTCTACGGAGTGAATCACATCAGATTTTATATAACTTTGCAGTTCTCTAGATGGCACAGTATGACCTCAACAGGCTAGGGAAAACAGCTGAAGTAGAGCTTTCTGCCGCTGTAGGGCTCCAGTAGTAGACCTGGCAACGTCACCCACTCTCACAAAATGTGGCAATATTGGTTCAGTTCCTGACCAGCAGATCTCAGCAACAGGCAGATTTTTGCCCTTCACTTCACTGCTGCCTGCAATCAGAGGAAGAAATAGTACTTCCACGCACAAAGATGCCAAGCAATCAAAATAGAAATAAGAGAATGAAACAGAAGTGTGTCCCAGCATCTGTACTTATAAACATTGTACTAACAGGAGCAGGAGAAAAGCTCTAAGAAGCTCTGGGTGAAGACTGGATCAGACTGTACGCATTAGATTTAGAGATAAATGACTGATATGAACAGATATTAAAAGTATATTGTACCTTCCTTCCTGAACGCTATTAGAAAGGCCCCAAGCAATTCCTCTTTAATTCTGTATTGCCAGATAGTGTCAAGGGGGTTAGCTCATCAGGTTTCATGAGCAAATATGGGATTTCATACATGTAAGGGAAACTGCTTACAAAATATCATTTTCAAAAGAGAAATCAGAAAATTACAAAGCCAATGTCTTGGTGTAGACTTCTGTGTATGATGAAGAAGAAAAACTTAAGCCCATCCCTTGGTAGAGCAAATTATCTGCACAGACCACTAATTAAGTACTCTTTATTTTCTCACCTGTTTGCAGGTGTTAGCCTGTAAAAGAAAGGTAATGACTTCCTCTTAAAATGGGGAAGGAAGAGTGTTATTGCTGTTGCTCCCATATGCAGGAGTAAAGGGAAGAAGGAGAAAGTTTTGCAAATTTACAAAAACTTTAAGCTTATTTATTGTCTAGGCATAATTCACTACTGTTCTTGCATTTTAATTTCCAGTGCAACTCACTTAAGTTTGTATTAAACTTAGCCAAACACCTAAAATTTTATGTATTAGAACCAAGCTCATAGTAATCTGCTGTCTTATGTGATGCTAATCATCACCAGAGAGCAACAGCCAACTCCATACTCAGACACAGACTATCAGCAGCCTCTGGGTTCCTAATAGAAAACAAAAATAATCACCACTTCTCTGTTTTCTCATCCCAGTGTGCTCCTCAGTTTCTTTATGTTCTTCCACATGACACATGCATGGACACTCATTTCCTGGTTTTAAGATATACTTTGCTTCAGCTAAGAATCAAGTACCTGAAGATCTTTTATGTGTCTGGTTCTCTAATAATGTTTACAAAACCATATCCTTCCTTCCCTCTACAGTGTATTAGTTCTGGTGCATGGTAGCAATTTGGACAGCAGGCTATGCAGATGAATTTTTGTGGATAATTAGCTGAGTGGGTATTCAGCAGAAGTGGGTCATACTGTACTTGTTCACAGATGGTTCAATAGAACGCATTTCAGCACATGAACTTCTCTAAATGCAGAATATTTTGACAGAGGAAAGAAAGTGAAAAAAATATAGTTAAAGGTTTTGGAAAGGTTATAGAATACATGCTTTTAGCCTAGGTAGTTAATAGGTGGACAAAACATTTCATGTATGCAGTGAACGTACTCCATTGTGTATCAGTAGACAAAAAAGCATGCTTTTAGAAGACACTCATCAAACAGGAGACAGTATAACTGTTGCAGATCTGTTTATGCTCACAGTTGTCGAAGTATGACCAAAACTGTCATTTCGCTATACACACATACTGTAACTACAAATACATGTAGGTACATTAACGACTACATGGTAGCACCATTTTTAAGCATGCAGCCATAGGGTACAGACTTGGCTCTGCAAGTTGTGAATGAAGGGTTAAAAGGGAGCTGAGAGAGAAGTAGTGCTGCTTAATAGTTGCTGTGATGTTTTACCAACTATAATAAAAATTAACCGAAGCATAGGGTCATGCATTGTTTATTGCTTAAACTAACCAAAGCACAGGGTCTTGCATTGTCTTGATAAAGGCTAGCTCCCGGAAGTTGCTTTGCGAGCCAGCAAGAACCGACCCTGCAGTTTGGATAAGAACCAGGAGATAACTGAGCCTGTGCAGGAACAAAAGGTTATTAGCGGTGACAAAGAGGAGCCATCAGCCTTCATCCTGACGACAACCAATGACCACCACAAGGAGGCAATGTGCAAGTGCAATCAAGAGGAACTTACAGACATGAGTTCTTGGAACTAATTTTGATACGAAGCGGGGATAGGTCATGTATATGTATAGGCATTTGGTGAAGTTACATTAATATGTTACACTTGATAGTATAAGTTGAGATGGTGAGTTGCAACCTGCAGCGCAGGACTTTAGTGGGGTTACCTCCCCATGTGGCCCGGCAACGAATAAACATACCTACTTTACAATCCTACAGATTGTGGAGTCTGATTGCCACATGTCAGTTGAAAGGCAGCTAGTACATCCAGTGTTATGTCCCACTGCAGCAGGACTGTGTCATCAACAGACCCATTTGAAGTCCAACACACACACACAAGTCACTGCAGATTCATTATAAACTCAAAAACAGGGCTCTTCAGTTTCCTAGGATAGCTCTGCAGGCGAATAAAACATGCTGTGGAGCCCAGCGACAACTAGGAGACAAGATAGAAACAGCTAAGCTACTAAATCCTTCAGGAATTACTGCCAGTCTTTAGAACCACCACTAGAAAGTCAAGGACTTTGCAACACTTTGGAGCCCAATCTCATTAGTAACTCATTGTTTCTTCACAGTCGTGATTATATCAGTAGCATTAAAGGATGGGAAAAAAAAAGAAATCTTTCTGTGGTATTTGATGTGGAAACATAGTAAATCTATTATTTTTTCTGCTAGCAGCAAGTGGGTGATATAAAATTATCACACAGTGAGCAAGATTTACTTCCAGATCATTAAATACACCTGTAAAACTTTAGCCTAACTGTGCCCTCGGAGCACAACAGTTGTCACTGGCATTGTTCAGGCTGCAGTCTTCCCGTTTTAAAGCTCAGACTGTTTTGAAGACTTCTGGCAGAGCAGATGCTATACACAGAAATTAATTATTGTTTTTTTCTATCAACAGTGTTAAACACGATGTGCAAATGACCCAATTACCTATCATAAATAGAATATGGTAAATAGTTTTTCAGATATTAAATAAATCTTTTTCCCTTAGAAGACACAGTTTTAATAATAGTATGTTACAAAAAGAAAGGTTGGAACAATTTATTTGCTTTAGATTTGCGTACACACCCAAACACAACAGTATTCTCTTGCTTGATGGTGGATTTTGATGTTTTGATATAATTATCAAAAAAGAACTAAAAAGCACAGATGTGCTTTATATACTGTATACTTTATATGCAGTATATACTTTGTCTATGCTGTCCCTTACAATCTACCACACATTCATAGGTATTAGATTTTGTCCAATATGAATAAGAAAGGTCCTCCAAATATTCAAGTAAATAATCAACATATAATTTAGTTATTTGTACTACCTGCCATAAAGTCCTTGATCATTATTTTTAGCTATTTGCTAACCATACTTCTCCTGGTTCAAGGGCATTGCCAGGGTAGCTACCTATGCATCCAGTACAGAATTTTAGCCCAGATAAACTCTTATCAGATGAACTTTCTGTTGTAGTGCAAAACATTATTCTTACGTATGTGCAGTGACAAAAATACATGTGTAAACAAGGGCTGAGCACTCCCCAGTCAGACATTATGAAGTTGCAAACGTTATTTAACGATTCACAGTTTTTACATTGAAACCCAATCATAATTTCACCCTTTCTGGCATATCTTTTAAATGACAAAGTTTAACACATGGGGTGCATGTGTGGAGGAGGAAGTATGCCTTCCAGATCAGCAATTTCAATTCCAGGACAAGACGACTGAGCCTTAGAACTGCACATAGACAGAGCAAAACATTTAAAAATCTATAAACCAGTGATTTAACAAACCACTAACTAAAAGGAGGCATCTGATTATACAAAATTGCCAAGCAGATGCCAAGAATGCTATTATGGTTTCCAGTCATTTACTGCCTACGCTTCACTCCAAAACCGTTCCTCCACTTTTATGTTCTCCTAGAAGCTCCAAGGTATAGCCAGCACAGAGTCTGGGACAGAAATCTGAGGAAAGGGAAGGGGGAGGTGTGTGAAAACAAACCAAACCAGAAAAAAACCACCACACACAACTCCTAATCTCTTTTCAGTAGTCACCATTTTTACGGTTCAAGAAACAGGATATTTTAGCAACCCAAAGGACCAGGGCCTAGATAAGAAAGGATTGGTTCAAGAAGGCAGGAATTAATCAAACTTAATTTGTCAGTTAAGTTTAAAAACGGAAGGCAGGGAATTAACAAAAAGGTTACAGGCTTGCAATCCATTGAAGAGTTTAACTACTGAACTTCTTAATAATGCTTAAAACTCACCAGTCACTCATTTATACAAGTGTTAGCAGAACATGGATAAGAATCTAGGATTTAAATAATGTCAGCTTTCAGTGAAACATCAATCCACAATCACCTATAATTGTTTCAAATATTACACTCTAAATTGTTTTAGTCATGGCTAAAATGCAATAAGGCTGACAATTTGCAAAACAAATTATCGGTGTATGCATTAGACATGGAAGTTGTGATTTGCAGTATAAAATATACACAAAAGCAGGAAGGTTCAATCATACACCATTGCATAATTCATGGCATTTTACTATGTTCTTTGCCGTGGCACATATAGGACCTTGTATAATGATATGCACGTAACACAGCATTATAAAGTTGCTATTCTGAATTATATGCTGGGGCACTTTATACGTACTTGATAAATAGAAACAAGTAAGCCACAATCAGCACAAAGAAATGAATCATACACAATCACATCATACCAACGTGCTGAGAACCCACTGAAAATCTCAAGACAAAAAACCCCAAATAGTGAGATTCAGTCACACTCCACATGGAAGCTGGAAGCGCAGCACTTCACTCGCTGTCCTACTCTGTTGCATTTTTTGCCCCACTGTCCCTCACCAGCTCTTCTCCATTTTATTCCACGCAGTAGTCTCCTACTTCCATTTGCATTTCAGGAACTCCTCAGCCAGGCAACAGTCTCATAATTTCTTCATGGTGCATTTATTCAAAAATTGGATCTTCCTCACCTGATTTTGTGAAACTATTTCAAATGACCTGATAGCTGAGGACTGCATATAAAACAATGTCATAGAATGTTGTGTATCTTCTTTTAGAAGCTAGCTGATTGGTTCTAACAATATCCCCAATCATTCAGGCCTTGGGTGAACGTATCTCATCTTACATCAAACACATTAGGAGTTGCAGTTTAGTCCTTACTCATCTTGCTCTGAGTTCTACCTGTTGCAGCCCTTCACGCTTCATCTTGGCAGCTAAGTAACAGGAAATGTATGGCTAGATGTCAAGTGCCAACTGATATTTTTAAACACATTGTCCCAAAAACAGGGACAGAGGATTGTCCTTCTTTCAGTTCTATTCCTTTATGTAAGATAAATGGAACATGCTGTTAACTAAAAGAGAATAAACAGAGGATTTGATGATTTCTGACTTGCATGATGCACAGAATCAAGTCACCTTTGCCTAAAAGTGATCAAGCCAAACAGTGGAAACAACTTTTACAGAAAAGCATTTAATAGTTTTACAGGCAATAACAGCTGATAGACAATAAAGACATTCAATCCAAACTGGCCAGGATTATTCAGATCTCTGGGGCAGGTGTCAGAAAGAAATTTCCTCTATGTTGTGAGGTTCTTTGAAGCAGTGCAAAAATTATGCCATGGGAAGGGAAAGGAGGGAGCAAGATTATCTCCATTTGTGTTCAGAGATGAACAGGAGGACACTACAGTTATTCTCTGTAAAAGTACACAGTATTTTTCATGGCTAGTCTTCAAACACGTCGTGCACAGTGTACAAGCAGCAGCAGTGCTTAGGGCACACAGTGACGATGCCATTCAGTACACTACTGCATACACACGCTCTTATTTAATGCCTGCCTGTCCCTTCAGTTCTGCTCCTGTGGTCTGTTGCTGAGTGATGTTGATCTGTATATCCAGACTACCTGGAGTGAATTCCATTGCAAATAACCCATTCTCCTGTTGCTTAATGCAAAGCCAACAAAAACGCCAGCACTTGATTTCCCACTGTTCTCGGCTGCTGTTCTGGGAAGCAGTGAGAGTAAACCAGCTCACTTCCCAAAGGGTAAGCACAGCACTTGCCAGATTCTTCTGAGGCTTTATAGATCCCCTGAAGTAAAGGGAGATAGGGAAGGAGGAGGAGTATGTGAAAAGAGGAATAATGGAATAATTTATATTTTGCAGCTTTGTATCATTTAAGAGAAGTAGAAAGTATTATATCTTGAACTGACCCACCATATGAAATGCCATTATATTTCGTCCAGTTGTCCCTTCTGCTCACTCAGTTGTGTTTTGTTAAGGCTTATCTTACAATTTTGATATAAGAATCCATCAGTTCTCAGGGTATTCTGTTCAAATGGCTAGTCACGTTATCTGAATGATAAAATAAGGATGGATCTCTGTACTGAATGTACACAAACAGCTCTAACACAGACCTGGCAGCGCAGAACTCAATATATATTAACCACTATTTCTGCAGCACCTTGAATAGGTTTCACTGTCCATAATGAACTACATATTGCTTCTGCATTCTGTTAGCTGCCAGTTATGCCGCAGATATAGCCAGGCATTACTCAGAGGTGTTGAGGGGGAATTACTAATTGCTGACCTAGAGGAAACACCAAAAAAATAAGTGTCATCTGCCACCCACCTACCACATTCACTGACATGCTAATGACAGCAGTCCATTTAGGGAATTTCTTTTGGTAATTTCTCTCCCTGACGCTGACGTTAGTTGCTTCAGAAATGGTCTACCATAATAATTGGAAATTTTTTACACAAAGACACTGAATGCAAAATTTGTTTAAAATTAAATAATTGATGCCTGTAATTAAATTTCAAGGCCTCAATTTAAATATATGAAGTTACATGCAAAACCATTATAGCTCGATTACTTGGAAAACCCACCAAAACTTTAAGTTAATGAAAATATCTGCAGAAAGCTTGCCTTCACACATAGTGATGACTCACGCAAGAACAGCATAAATGAATATATAACCATGTACAGCTATAGAGTAAATCAACTCATCTGTTTTTTCCAAGATTGCAAAAAGATTCTTTTACCTCAGAGTCATGGGTGTTTCCACAGCATTTATAGAGTATGCTGCTTCCATCTCCAATTTTTTCAGTGAAATTACGTACAGTTCCTGGTGCTCAGCAGACATACCACAGTATCTTCATGCAGCTATGCCAGAGCTCAGCGTAAGCACCGGGAAATAAGGACAACAGTAAAGAACAGCAAGTTTCAGTTTTGCTCAGTTTTAGCACACACTTAAAAGTACTGCTGACTCCGAGCTGTTGGTAAAATTTATTATTCTGAAAAATACAAATATCTTCACTACTTAAGCTAGCATATGTTAATTACTTTGCTGTTTCATGGTACAAAACCGTAACTGTTTATTCAAGCAATTGATTGTTAATTTGAAAGACAAAAGCTGCTGTGGGTTGATTGTTAATGGTTAAAAACCATCAGACCACTTCACATTCACTTCAGTCCTACTCAGAGTCCCCAGCTGACTGTTGCACTGAATTTACCTCAACAAAATATCTGACCAAAAAATTACTTTGTAACAGTGTGACCGCATTTAGGTTTCAAAGGAGAAAAGATAATTATTTTTTTGCTTTTAAAAAAACCCAAAACAACCAAGCAAAAACAGGAAGTCCAAGAGACAGATTTGATTATAGTCAGGAAGGACAAATACAGAATCTTTGATTATTATGGAAACAAGTCCACAGGCTCGTGATGACTTTGAATTAACAGTAACATTTTAAACCACTAGAAACCCAAAGAGACTGGTACATTAAAATGCATTGACAGTAATCGGATTTTTACCTAAGTAAACAAGGCAGAAAGTAGGGTTTTTTTGTTTCAAGATAGTATTTTCTGTGTACAAAGAATAAATCTAATCTTAATGAATATGTATAAAATTAAATTTGTCGATCTTTTCGTAATTAGTTTATACTAATAATGAAGATCTCAAGCACACACCTTTCATAAGCACAGTCCTTACGGAATACGGAGTTCAAGCAGAAGAGGGAATGGAAACAGAGGAAAGAAATTTCAATTTCCTTCAAAAGCAGAGGAAATTAATGAGAAAAACCTGGATACTGGTGTACTACAGCAATTAAAAGCCACAGTGATTAGGAATTATTTCTCTGCTTTGCGGCTATGGAGTTGCTGGGCAGTGCTATGCTGAAATAATATAAAAAATACTTTATTTTAAAAAGAAACCCGTGCCCAAGAGGGGTTTGCAAATGATTGCTAGCACCACTTAGGTTTATTCCAAGTGAATGATGAAGTCTTTCCCCATCTTTCCCCATGAATTTTTCCATATCCCAAGAATTAAGAACACCCAGAGAAAAACGCACCATCATACAGCAGGAATACGAGAGGGGGCTGAATTCAGAGCTGTCTAGATTCACCTGTCAGGTAGCAGAACTGTGATAAACCAGGCAAAGTCTCTTTAATTTTCTGAGCAATTTTATGGCCCAAGATGGAAGACTGTTATTGCAACAATGAGTTTAGTTTCAGACTAAGCAGATACCCAGCTGGAGCTGCTGTGAGTTAGTGTTTGCAGTGCACAGCACAATATAACAGGAATCACATCAGCAGCGGACTGTAGGCTGGATAGCACCAAAAGTGCATCTGCAATTGTACCTCCCGTTTGCTGTTCCTGATGGCAAGGAATTCCGTATCACATTTCATGATACTAGCTCTGCTTACTTAAGAACAACCTGCAAAACCTTCACCATCAGCAGAAAAATTGCTGCTAAATCTCGGGGACAGGAACAGCTACAGGAGAACAGTGATTTATTTCAGCCACTTGTTTTTTCATCCATGTGTAGAGTAGCAAACATGGGTACAAACATCAAAAACAATACCAACTGTTACTGAACCCGATCAGCAACTGCTCAAAAAGCACAGACAAAGTAACCTTGGGCAAATTGCCCTATATGTCTTGCACGTCCTTGGGGTACAGCTGGAGCCAACCAAAGCTCACATATAGAAATCAGTGGGAGTTTCTGTTGGATACAGACAGATGGCAGAAGACGGAAGGCCAAGATAATTTGGCTAGAAACAAAACCTCTAACATTCATTTTGGAAGAGTCATACAGTATTTTGTCTGCCCTGAAAAACCAAATGACAAGCCCTGCCATGGAGTGTGATGCACCCTGACTGCCACTGGCTTCACAAGGAGCATGCCAGCACTCACGCAGCTGAAAGCTTGGGATTTAAGGCTCTACAACCAACCCATAGAAGACAAGAGAAGAAACAACTGTTACTTCAAAGGATTATCATAGCAGAGTTGAGATGCAAGCAACAATTCCTTCCTATGGGAGATCCAAGGATTCATTTTCTCAGAATCCACATAATACACATAGTGCTTCCAACCTCCAAGAACTGAAAGAATAAGTAACTACACAAGAGTTTGGTAATGCAGCACACACAATGATTGGGATGAGGCTGTAGAGCAAGAAGTCAGTTTTAGATAGATGAAAAGCATCCAGGTGATACAAAATGAAACCCCTTTTAGATCTGTTACATACGTGCAGCAACACCTCTTTGAAATCTGTTACATGGTGCAACATGTGCGAAGTGTATATTTAACAAGATGTTTTACACAAATATTTTAAGTTTTGCCTGAAAGGTAGCATTCCTGATGTGGAAATGAGCACTAAAAGAACATAGGTCTGTACATCCAGACACACTGTTTTCAGTACACGTGAAAAATGTACAAAACTCAAGATAAGTGGTCCACAATGAGGGGCTCATTCAAACTGTGTACTGCCACAGCCAGTTTTCCACATACAAAGCGTGAGCCCTGCAAAGCAGTAAAGCTAAGCAGCTTGCAACATGGAGCAGAACCCATCCATAGGTCTCCCAAACCCACTGAGTTTCAGCTACGGATCTGAACACAGGGTGAATGTTAGATATGACCTGAGCCACTAAGTGGCCTTACTGCCTGCTAGCTCACTAGATCATTGTGTCAGAAAAGTCCAGTTTATTTACACATAAACCAAATCATTCTGAAAGCCCGAAACACACTATTCTTTTCATGAGATCCTTCCTTTTAAGGGATATGAAGTTATAAATGTCTTCTGCTGATATTAGTAATTACTACACGGTCCTGGATTTGCTTTCTCATTTTGCTTTTGTGAGACTGGTTTTGTCTTTGGCCTAGCACTCAGGGAAATACATTTATTTTGGTATTCTCTCAAGCAGCTCTAAAATTGCAAAATTAGTTATAGATATCTATTAAAATGGTAAGTGAAGGCAGGTGGTTGTACCCATTTAAATTAATCTATGTTGTTGCAGACAAGTGGGACTGACTCTGCATACATATACATACACATCAAGCATACAGTTTTTCTCAACCTACAATTTAATTCCTATTTTATTTCTCCTTGTTTATGATTCTCTTGTTGGAAGTGCAATATTGGCCAACACTCACAATATTAAAGCTACAACGATGAAGCGTTTTAGTATCTGGAATAGAAAAAATCCAGCATTATTGTAAATCTATTTCGTAATTTACACTTAACAATGCAATTACAAGACCACACACTCTTTTGCTCTGTCCTTTGGGAAATCACCGGTTTATATTACCTTACCGGACACTTACTTCATACTTTTAACCTGTTAGACAAGAGGCAGACACCACAAAGTGTTAAATACAAGAGCACACATATTATTTTTTAATTCTCTTTGTAGGGATAACCATTAAATCTTTCTTGACTGTTACTGTGGTTCCTGTGCCAAGCAGCATTCCTGAGCTGAGACAGACTTTCCGAATTAAAGAAAACAAAAATCCCTTGCATGCCTGGAAGAATACGTAGTCCAGGAACAGGGAAAGCGAGGGGAAATGTTACAATTTAGAACAAATTTATTTACCGGAGGGAAAAATAGATATAAGATCTGAGGCTTTCTGCTCTAATCCACTTTACATATCCAAAATCTATTTGAAACATGACCTAGTGTGTTATCAACTAGTCCATTTTCCTCTCCACCTTGCTGCTCCCTGTTGTGGTGCACACTGTGCAGGTCTCCCCAGCCCTACAACCCTCCCTGAAAACACTGTTCCTGCATAAAGATGACATCAGAAGCCTTTCTTCTGCACCCGTCCACCTCTCAGAAAATATACCTCACTACTGAGCTAGATAGGCAAAACCAAGTCACTTTCAACAGTAACTAAGACTGGAGAAAATAACATTAAACAGCATCCCCTGCAAACACAGCACTGTTTCCCAGTGAAATAGCAACTTTGGAAGGGAACTGCCAATTCAGAGCCAAGGGGCAAGAGGCAGATTCCTGACTGGAAAAGGTGAAAAGAAGCAAACACTATGTAGATTAAAAGCGTACACATACACACAAAAGGGGAAGGAAAAAAAAAGACCAAAAACCAGGAATGCTACTTTGGATACTTGCAGGAACAGCCCTGCATGATTCTGCCTCACGTTGTTAACACTGAGTCTCAAAGAAGGCTCATGCTGGACTACATTTCCATCACTTGCTTGTTTAGCTGATTTTTATTTTTTTTTATTATGCCTTTCTGGAGATCACTAACATCTGAAAGGATTATAATTATGATGCAAAATACCAGACACTTTACCTAAACACTGTACATATGTAGCTTTATTTATCTTCACCCTCCTGTTGTACATGCCCAATTAGTTACACCAGGCTCTCCAGTACAACAGGAATGTTTCCTATGCAGTTTCGTTTGCTAAATACCTTTGTGACAGTTTCTTGGCACGAACTGCAGCAGAGAGGTTAACATATGTTAAGAATACATACAGCAGGCATTCCTAGTTATAATGCAAGTAAATAAGAAACATCGCAGCAGTAGCATTTCCCGTGCCCACCACCCAAGTGAGTTCTCCTCAGAAGTCCAAGTCAGATTTCAGCAGCCAAGTAAACCACTATGGAAAGGGATCTTTGTCTGCAGAATTACATTCAAAAAGTTTCCTTGTCAGCAATCCTAATCTGATATCTATCATGTCAGCTTCCTATTCCAGAGGCAATGGTCTGAAAGGTAAAATTACATTTGAAGATGCAAAGTTGAACTCTACTTTGAGTATGGGACTAAAAGAAAAAAGTCTTCCTTAACATAAGATCTAGAATTGCACAAACCATAAAGATCTCCAGTTCTTCAAGGTCAACAAAAGTACATGCAAGAAATTGCTTCGCTTCCTAGCACCAGAAACAGCAAGATCCAAGATTTTTCTCCTGTTGTTTCTCTTCCTACATCAGAAAATGCTTGAGTCATCCTTTCCCACCCATAGGGCTGCAGCTCATAGGAGTCTGAGAAGGAAACAGGCTTACAAAATTAAGGGTTGGAAACTTCTGGAAAAAAGCTTCATGGAAGAAAGCAGACTAGGCTCAGGGTATGGGGAAGGGAGCCCTCAGCTTCATATGCAGTCTTCAGAGCCATCTGTTCATTCTTCTCATTCTCAAGCCATTGAAATTACCTTCTCCTCCATCTCTTACAGACAAACCCTGGCAGCCCCTTCTTTACCAGCACTGTGCAAATTTCACTAACTCCTCCAAAATCCCCTCTTTCTTGGCTGCCACAGCAACAGACTCTCACTACAAGTCCCTACCTGTCTCCTAAATCCCTGCTGACTCATTCCCAATTGATTTAGGCCTGTACCAGCAGTAAATTTTTGCTCTATCCATCTATTCCATTCACACCACAAACTTAAGTTTTACCACTCTAGGAACTATAAACCTCGAGCTGTCTTGGGGTCCCAGGTTCAATCTCTTGACAGGTGAGACCCAACACATCTCACTCAGAAGAGACAGCACTAACTTATCATATTTAAGCCAAAATAAAAAAAAAAATTAGATGTAACACATATTTCAATTCTGCTACTCTGTATTCTTGAAATACTTATGGGTGATAATTTGTGACCCAACCATGCAAAATACTGTGTCACCAAAAAAAAAGTTAATACTGCCAGCGAAGCAGAGTTATTGCAGTGACATTTTTATGAGTATCTCAGAAAAAAGAAACTTAAGGAAGGATCTGAAAGAGGTAATGAGATAGTGGAAGACCACTACAAGGTGCTTATCTGAAAACATAACAAGCGGGTGATAAATGAGGACATAAGAGTCCAATTAGAATCCAGACTTAAAAATCTCAATAGCATGAGTGAATGATAGGTAAAGCAGGGATTGACCATGAAGAGTCTTTGAAATGAAGACAAGTGCCTTTTGTATGGTTCAGTCATTTTTCCCAGGCAGTCATTCTTGCATGTTTTATAAAGCAGAGTAAGCTAACTTACAGGATACCCAACAGTGTTTGGTAGCCATAAGTGAGCAGTAGTACACGGAAGGTACCAGAGATGCAGAGTTTTCCTGGACCAAACGTTCTGTAGCACAGTGCATTCAGGTTTTTCTGTACAGCTTATTATTTCAGATAAAGCTTACATCCAGTCAACATATAATTAAATTCTAATGCCAAAAAAACCTCCACATAGAACTTTTAAGGCTGAAATGGGGAGTTAGAATCTGAAAATAGTTTGATAATCATGTTCTAGGTCAGTATTTGTGAGAATCAGGTGTAGAAGACATACATAGGACATTTCATCAACAAAAGCCCCAATTTTAACTAAAAGATTGTATAAATTAGTGCTCCTTAATCTTTACAGACTTCTGCTTTAGGTTTCAAAATGGAAGCATAGTCTAGACAGATCAGATGAATTTGTTGTCATTACCCATGCAAGAACAGGGGGAAAAAAATAAAATATTGATCTCCTGAGAAAGTTCTAGGCCAGGCTTGTGTTTTCCTGGACCTCTCTGGAAAAATGAGTGTCCTTTGAGAAAAGGAGCAGAAAATGAATAGACACAGAACTGCTCTTAATGTTTTCCAGAGTTTTCAGATTTGTGATGGCGTAACACTGGCATTCAGGATGGAAATTGGCTATTTCCACAGCTTTTCTCCATGACTTAACTTCTGTGTCATGTCTTATTTCAGAAAGAAACCCCAAAACGACACAAAAAAAAACCCTGAAAAAAAAAAACCCAAACACAAGCACTCAACAAAAACACCCTCAACCAAAAAAACCCTGACCAGAACTTGCAAAAAATCCAAGTCAATCCTTCCTTCTAAATCACTGTTTGAGGCTACAGTCACATTTACTTTTTATACTGGCATAAACTTGCACCCATTACTATTAGGAATGCTGTCATTCACCCCATTGTTCATCCCCACCCTTACACTGCTGCAAGTGCTTGGGCCGCTATCCAGTGAACTGAGTCAGAGCTAAAGCTGCACCTATGTTTTGGAAGGGTGGTAGTGGTGATTTTTGTATTGCTATGCATACCCTCATACCCAAAGCCTGCTCACTCAGCATGATCAGACATTGCAAGGGAGGTGGGGGAGAAGGACAGGAAGAGACGCCACTTCCTTCCCACGATACATTTGATCAGGTTTTCGAAGCTTTTAGCAATTTGGATAGTGCAACAAGGGCTGCATAAACCTCAGCACCACAAAAAAATCATCAGGATAAACACCAATGCTGCTATTTCAGAAGAGATATTTGAACTTGCTACCTAAGAGCTCATTTAGTTATGACTAGGGATAACCTGACATTCAGTTGTCTTGGTGTTACACAGTGGGTCACACAATACTAGGTCCCAACAGCAATTTCTTTACTTATCCTGCTCCAGTGAACTTCTGATCTTCCTTGCCTAGTCTCCTTCCTTTATTCTTGTTACTCATTTCCAATCTTTTCCTCCTCTTCTCTAATGTAGAGTTAATAATTTCAGTTTTCTCCCTTTTTTCATGCTAAACAATGTTTTTTGTTTGTTCTTTCCCTGGTATCTATTAATTTGCTTCACCATCTACTTAAGTCCTTCTAATACTTAAAGTACTTTCCTTTGAACTCTCCACATGCACTTGTAACTCCCTACT
The DNA here is from genome assembly GCA_013400835.1 of Zapornia atra. NCBI lineage: Eukaryota > Metazoa > Chordata > Aves > Gruiformes > Rallidae > Zapornia > Zapornia atra. The sequence goes on along the minus strand of VZTU01006196.1, from coordinate 17,391 downwards.
CGCCCTTTCCTCTTCTCCTTTTCAAACTTGACTCTTGCTGTTTTTTTCACTAGTTGCCACACAAACAAGTGACCTTCAAACAGGACCTTCCATGGTGTTTTTCTGGAGGTATTATAGCTTCTATTCTCAATATTAAGTGCTGGTACTAAAAAAATAAATAGTTCTACCAGACCTGACAATATATACTTAACTGGTAAATTCAGGTGTAGATTTGGTCTGCTATTTGATGAGAAATATTTATTTGATATTCAGCAACTTTTCCTTGGAAGACATGTGATAGACTTTGTCACAGAATCACAGCTGGGTTGGGGTTGGAAGGGACCTCTGGAGATCATCTTGAGTCCAATCCTCCTGCTGAAGCATGGTCACCTAGAGCAGACGGCACAGGACAGCATCCAGGCAGGTGACAGGATGTAAAATATATAAGTACAAACAAAATTAAGAACAGTATCTTAATTTCAGGTAACTTGAATGGTCTATTCACTGATAAACACTTTCTTGTAGCAATAAGTCATACAATCTCTTGACTCCACTAATGTTGCAGTAAAATGTATTAAACTATCATTAACTATGTTTCTAGAAAAGAAAATTAGTAAACATAGCAAGAGGGTTATTTTGCACTTTGAAGTATACTAAGCAGACTGTTAACCACACACAAGCAACTCCACAGTACTGCTCAGCGAGGGAGCTGAGTCTTCCACACTATCCTGAAGCTGTGCTAATTAACGTGAGGGAGAGCCATTAATAAAAATGAAAGCAGCAACAGCCACACAACGTAAGGGTGAATAAAGCAAAACAACATTTTTACATTCCCATCCCAGCACTGCACTCATGACTCACCATGACAGCATCGCTGTGCATGCACTAAGCAGTGTCACAAACCTGGTGGTACTCTCAGGATGCTCTGTGAACTGGGCACTATGGTTGGGATCACTGCCCTCCTCCCCACCACTTCCAGCTATTCTAGGGAATTATCTCAACATTTTGTGACAATCTCACTTTGGAAATTAAAGTGTTTGTTCCAGGTCTCCCATGGATCCCTGAAATATAATGCTGGATTCCCAGTCACAGATCTTTTCAGATTTTCCTTTGTATTCCCCTCTTGCCCCCTGCAATCCCCTGCACACTTGTTTAGCCATACAGAAGCATATACACACTCTTGTTTCAGAAGTTAGTCTTCCACCTCTGACTAAAGGCAGAGTGCAGAGGCAAAACTGGGGAGCAAGAAGCACTGAAGACCACACACTGACCTTCCATGCTATTAAAGAAGTGAGACATCATCTTGACTTTTCTGTTCGTATCACAATCAACATCTCAGAACAAAAATCTAATAGCTGTCTCCAAAGTATTTGTACATCATCATCTCTTTCCCATTCAAGTTCGCTGACTCGAGTTTTCCCAAAATGCTCAGGTCTTCAGAAATATCCTATAACTCAAACTAGGTGAGAGATATTTCGACCACAGTAGAAAAAAATCAGATTTGACCAGATCATCTAGCAGTCACCATCCTGTCCCGCTCTAGCCTAGCAAGCTATTAAAACAGACCACAGCTGCATTTAACTCACTTGCACCAAGCTAGTTACTTACCTAAGTTTTTTGTTTACTTTGCTCTCCTTTTGCACTCATATCAGTTTGGGCTACGTGCCTCTCATCTACACGTGAGTAAACTGAACAGCTTACCCACCAGCTTTGTCTCATATACACAGAAATTCCTATGGGGAACTAGTACTCACACATCTCAGAACACGTGCCTTTTGCAGGACAGCTAGTACCACTGAGTTTATAGGTAGATGTCCAACTATTCTTCTACAGCATCGGCAGCACTATGCCCATACTCCTGTCTTCTAACAAAGCGTAATCTCCCATTAGTCAGGATGACTAGAGCACCAAAGGGCTCGGACAAACTTAGCATCAGTTCAGTTCGTGTAATGTATCTGATTTGCTTCTTTCTCATTTTAGGAGATAGAGGGAAAATCCATAACATTCAAGCCAGGTATTTTAGAGAACGCAGGAACCTGGTTTACTGACAGAATGTTTGTTGGAGAGAATTCCAAACTAGGCATGTAACCTAGTAATTAATTATGATAGCAATCTAATAAAATATAACCACTGCAATTCATATATTAGATAGAAGTAGCAGCAATGGTATTTAACGTGTATTGGCATCTGCTGAGTTAAAGTTCATTTCTGATAGAACACATTTTTATAATAAAGTGTGAAGCTATGTAGCCCCTTTGGGGATACGTCAAGAAATACTTTTGGGCTACAGGAACCAGATCCCTTCAATTTACCTGTGTAAAACATTTCAAATTACACAAGGAAGTTTACTAACTTCTAGCACGATATATGGATTTGTCCTAAATTGGGATCCAGACATAAGCCAGTTTTCCCAGTGTTAAGGAAACAAAACTCCTAATGACCATCAAAGACTTCCTCTGACCCTGGAGCCTACCTGAAGGAAAATAGCTGAAGCTGAGCATTGTCCTTTGGGACAGAAGGGCTGGCCCTATAACTCACTAGCAAGAAGGGGCAGAGACAGAGGACCTCTCTCTTGAACATCCTACTGGCTACAAGACAGCATATGGTGCTCTGGGAGACAAGGACTTGTACCTCACTGGCACAAAATTAGCTGGGGAGATTTTTAATACTGTTAACTTTATCAGCAGATATATATGCACTGAAGATCTGGACTCCAATAAATTTGTTTTGAAATACAGCCTGTAAATAAAACTAGAATGCCAGAGGTTCTTTCAGTTGGACTCACAGTGAATACTTCTCTGAAGCTACACTGACCTCAAGGTCTTTCACAGTCCTTTCTTAAAAAAGAAAATAAATTAAATTATTCTCCCAGATGGTGAGCCCAGCAACTCAGACACTAATCCCCCGAGCTCACGTCAGCTCATTCACAACACATCAAAGCACAGATCTTTTTTCACTCCCTAGAAAAAAAAGCAAGCAAGTGGAAGAGCTAATAAATGCCCTTTTTTTTTTTGCCTTTTTTTCTTTTTTGTCAAACTGTAAAATGTTCAGACATTTGAAGAGTGGCAAAACCCAGTCTGCTTCTCACACAGCTAACAACAGAGGAGACGAAACAAACCGTCGCTGCTGCTGACTCCTACTGTTGTTAAAATACTACCATATCTTATACCACAAGCAGTGGGAATCATATGGAATTACTGTACATGCGCTGCTATAAAATTTCAAAGCACAACTATTTTGCAAGCTGCTTTTCCAGTAACTTTCCCCAAGTGTCTGATGGGCAGCAACTAAAGGTTAACCAGGCCTGCAAGGAGGCTCAGGGCAGAAAGTACATCCTGCAGCTGACATGAGGACTAATAGTCAAACTATCAACAAGATTGTTACAGCCAACTGGTTTTCATTTAGAAGTGGTTTTACTTCCTTTCCTCTCAGTGCCCTTTAGCAAGTTAGAAGCCAGGCTGTTCTTTTTATTGCTGTGAGCTGCAAAGAACACTTACAGTTAACGTGAACACACAAAGCGTGTCTCCTTACTGAATATTTATTGTTATTGAGAAAGGAGATTTTGTCACACTAGAGAGCTCTAAATAGCTTTGCTAGAAAGAAATGTGAAGAGTTTTATACGTGAGCAAACGGAGCTCGTCAGAACTTATGTAACTGCAAACAGTAATAGGTTGGAGAGACTCCAGTTCTCAACAGCTTGAATCCAATACTTAAGTTTCACTGCTCTTCTACTACAGAGCAGGGCACAGTCAAAGAATTTAACACCAGCTAACAGAAATATCTCTCATCTACAGCAAGTTGTCTTCATTCCTAAGAAATGTATTAAGTGCTAAAATCAGAATCATGTTAAGAGGCAGGTATACATCACGCATTCTCTAAAGACATCTAAGAGATACAGTTAATGCGAGTTAAAACCTCTGCTGGATTTTTCATCTACATAGAAAATTATGGCTATTGAACATTACTAAGAAAAGAACAAAACAATGCCATTTAAGTAGCTACAATCATTGGGGTAGTGTTTTTTTAACAAATTGCAAGTTCCATCTTGTAAAGAAATGGCTCGTGAATGGGTAAGTATGAAGGCTCTCAGCACCTTTATAAAGTATTTACAAAACTAAGCAGAAAGCATCATCCACAAACTCACTGAGGAGACTTCAGTATGTCAGATAAAGAAAAGGGAGGGAGAAAGGAGGAGGTATCAAAAATTGTAACCACCACTACTGTTAACCTGCAACAGATCAAGGTGTTTGAAATCCTTTCAGAAGGTACCATATTAACAATACCCTGTGTTCTGGCAGCAGAAATACTTATGTTCTTTTACAAATCAAAAAAAAAGCCAAGCTTTGGAGCTATGGAGGTAAAAGGATATATTGATTACTATCCTCCAATAATTTCCTGATACTCTTCCAGTGAAAACACTGCATTAAAAAAAATCCCTTACACTAAGCTTAGAATATTATAATATTTGCTGCAACCTATAATAGTCTGTAGAAATTACTTAACTATTTTTTGCTTACATTCCAAGTAAACCTGAGCGTTATCTTTTTGGCCTTTTGAAGTCAAGCACCTTAAAGTCTAGAAGTTTGCTTTGAGCTGTTGTTCATGTTGACTTTCACAACCACCTACAAGCTCTAAGTAGCTAGTTAAGTCTGATCAATGGGGTACTATTTGCACTGGTTTGCAAAACAGATCTGGTTGAAAAATAACCAGCCCCAGTGCTGTTACAGCATAGATAATGGAACTCATTTCTGAATGAGAACTGCATGACTGGTGTAGCTGATGCAGGTAATTAAGTCATTAATTTCCCCAGGCATTTCATAATATGTGTATTTACCAAGCCACTGCAAAGCCACAGACTTGAAATATTTATAAGTAAATATTATGTTACTTTTCGAAAAATAATACCATATGCCTAAGGTAAAATTATACATAAGAACCAGATCAACATCACAGTGAAGGTAATTGTTTGCCATGATTCCAATGGATCTTATCTAAAGGAAATTGCCATGTCTTTACTACACCACATAAATGTGGACAATTCTTGAGTGTTTCTCAACATTGTAACTCCTCCCCAATACCATATGCTCCAGACATACAAGGCACTAATATTATAGATGTCCTCTCAGAGATTCAATGCTTCCAATAATTGAATGTTTAATTGTGAAGGGTATGTCCCAATTATTTGCTAGACTCATTAAGCCCTTGCTTTTCCTTTTAAAATGAACAGAATTTCAAGGAACAGGACGTTCAGCCCTATAATGGCAACCACCCCAGATTGGAAACTGAAATTGCTGCAGACACTTGTGAAGGGTCCTCTGTACATCAGGAAACACTGTTCTTGTGAAGAATACATAGAAGAATTCTTTATAAAAGTCAAAATGAAGATGTCAGCTAGTAGATACTTCAGCAGAAATCAAGAGGTGCTTTGCCAAAGCAGGCAGCAAATCTGAAGGATTTCTGAGTCTGCACTGCAGAAAGCAAAACACGCTCATTCAGGACAGTCTGTACTTCACATTTAGCAACCTCTGTAGAGGAATACAAATAGGGACAGTGCAGCGTGCATGCACGAACTATGTTTTCTGTTGCCTTCTTATTCAAATAAACATCTCCGGCTTTGTATCAATCATTGAATAATTGTAAAGACACAAAGCCTTTGCTACCTCACTTTCTATGAGCCAGTCCTTTTTTGACCATCGCTTTCCTAAACAGCAGCACTTTTTGTTTCGTTTTCGAATTCAAGGCAAGACACTGCAGGGAAAGAAAATAATTCAGTCAAGTTACCAGCAGCTGATAAAGAAATAAAATCCTATGGATGAAGAAATTTTCCAACATAAAAACAGTATTCTGGTGTCTATGGGAAATTTAACACTCAAATGTCTCCCAATCAGCAATAACAACAGGAAAGATAGAAGCAGCATAAAGCTCCCATATACACTACAGGATATTATTCTGTAATTGCTTTGAAAAACATGTATTCCACCTGACAGTAGATACTCAAAAGGAAATTCCCTTGGCAAGCTGGCAAAGAACTGAAGTTCACCTAAGACCTTCAATAGCAGGAGCTGGTTATGATGTCATGCAATGAGGTTTATGGACATGGGTGCTTCTCCTGCAACAGCTTCAAGTTACTGTCACTCCCACCCAGGCTGTTTGTTCACTCCCACCCCTGAACAACAGTTTTGTATGTCTATGAAACCCACTACTGAGGTCACCATGTAAATGTAATTAACAGACTAACAAGCTAAAGAAACCATCC